>JAJHUR010139253.1:10946-22234 GCA_027495735.1 Lutjanus campechanus
AAAAAATGAATGGCGGAGCTGCTGAATACTGATCCCATATCGCACTGCTTGACATTTGAGCCGAAGGGGGAAAAAAATGCTGAACAAAATTTCTGTGAAACGAGTCCTATGTGAGTCCAACTCTGTGTTATTGATTTTTCACACAGCTTGTCGAGAGATATTATTGTGAAATGATTAAATGAGAAGTATAAGAGGATATTGAAACCTCTTTTTTTTATCTTGAGGCCACGATGTTGGAAACTGTGGTGAACAGACCGAGCGCAGAGATTTGACTGAGAGGATTTCCTGTTTCTGCCTCCAGGTGAGACCAGAAGAACACAACGATTTCTTATCAGTTGTTTGACATAAAGAAGGATAAATAACCCCTATTTATGCTGCTATACAAGTTTTGTGTGTTATTAGATATGCAAAATAAAAGTCATGTGCTCTGGCTGTAATTATAAGTTAATTTCTTCTGAGAATAGTCCCTTTGACATTGACTGTCAGGTACTAAGTAAAATTAGTAAATTTAGTAAAAACCAAATTGTGGGTTTAAGCATGACAGGCTATAAACTTTTACAAACTGAGTCTCATAATTATAGCCTATGAACCAGACAGATTTCTACCTGTCCTGGCTCTTATCAGGCCAATTACAATTGTTCACTTAGTGTTTATTTATTCACTTGATTGCACGTTTATTACATAAAGACATAAAAGACAGACGTTCGAGAAGAAGTCAAATGCACAAAGAAAATGTGCACCAAAATAAATCATATATTATAGTAGGACACTTTGTTATAAAAACTTCAGTTAGATTTTGTTTAAAGCCTCAGCAAGACACTAAGATGTCTTTTTCCAGATTCTGTACAGGTGGGACCTTTATGCATGGGCAAGAAATCACAGGGGGTCCTCAAAACTTCTTCTGCTCTCAGGTCCTCAAAATCAGATTTGCACATGTCAACTTAAATCACAATTTCAGGGTTTGTGCTCCTTTTCCAAAGTCAAATTCAAGCACTTTTCAAGTATTTTCAATCTCTCTTTTTTTTTTTTTTCTTAGGCTTCTTTTTATTGAGCATCAACAACATGGTACATAGATACACTTACAGAGGGATCACAATGCTCATGTTTATATTTTTCCCCTTCTCCCACCCCCAAGAACATATTGGACACCAAACCATAAAGAATGTATGATTGTATGAGATAAAACTAGATAATAAATGAAATAAATAGATAAATATATACATACACACACATATATATGTACATTCATCCATCCACCTAAAAAAACAACAACAACAGACAAACAAACAAACAAACAGAAAACATATGCCTAGGCTCGCCAAGACTGAAGCTGTGCACTAAACCAGACATGGTTCACATGGATTTAATCATAAACACAAATAAAGATGCAACATAACTGCTAAATGGTTAAGTGGGATATTTTCAATCTCTTAAATAACATATCTATATACAATGTCAAATGAGGCACAGAACGCCATTTCTAGACTAATGATTACTTATCAATTTAAACATGTTTAATCGGATAAATTCTTATTTAGCGATTAACTGATGAATGATTAATCATTAACTTCCTGCACAATCTGGCTCAGCAAATATCTGACTTTGATTTTATTTTATTTCTTTATCTATAAAGTTAACTAACTAATTCAGTCAGGCAGTAATTTATTATAAAAGTAATGTGATTACAATTTGAAACAGTTTCAAGCACTTTATCCAAAACCCAAGGTTTGTTTTCAAACCTTGAAAACATTAAAATTTGAGTGTTTTCGAGGTTTTCCAGCACCTGTGTGAACCTGCAATTTAGACAAAAGTCTGTGTTCGAGCTCAGCGGGCTCAGCTTTCCTCTGATACAAGTCAGGGGGCTCCAAGGAAAAAAGGATGGGGACCAGTGACTTAGAGCATATGTACATGGGTAATCTGCCTAAACTTGCTTTGTACATTAATATATAGTAGCGTTGCAGCCTGTGTATAGCAAGTGAGGACCATCTGACCAGAGTGAGCAAAGTGTAGAAATTAGTCCTGTAGCGTGAGTTGTAATATATCTCCAAGTGGGTCAAGTAAAACCGAAGTAGAGGGATAAACAAATCTGTAAATGGTATCAGCACTGCCAGAAATATGTGGCGTGTTTGATATGATGACTGACAGAAGAGCGAAACCAGTCACACGTCACATGTTTGGAGCCAAATGAAGCAGGCTCATGAAACTCAGACAAAACTGTCAAACTAAGGAGTGCTGATCAAATGTGAAGATTATGTTAGTTCATCACCTCTTTCTAGCCTCAAATGTTTTCAGAAACATATTTTAGAGACTATTTAGCTGTAATTCAAGTGTGTGACCAGGCTGAGCTCGCCTGAGTGCTATATCACACGTTATGTCGCTAAGCTGGGACTAATTCACCAAAACCACCAATTCTCAAATAATCTTGTATTTATTTTCTGTTCTGTTGCTAAATGCTTGCAAAGTCAACTAAACTACTCAACCAGATGCTGGAACAAACCTCCTCTACTGTTCAGTGTGAGGAGAGACGTGCTGTGATGTGCGAAGGTTTTGTTTCTTTGAATGTGCAGAAATGTAATTTTTCATATCACGGCTGATGAGCAAAGTGTCGACGGTTAGAGAAGTTTAGCTTAATAATGTGGAGCATTAATGAAAACGAAAAATATCTATACAGCAGGGCTACAGGCGCAGGATTAGTGTCCACCTCATCCATTATTTTCAAATAATTGCCACAGCTCATTATAATTTATCTGATCGAGGTTAAAGTTGTTAGTTATTCTGAATTTTTTTGTGTGTGTGTCAAACTCCCGCCTCCTCCCGTTTCAGTCCGGTGAGCGTTGCTTCCTGTTTCACTGCATTCATAAAACATCACACAGAACTAGGGTGCTTTATTGTTTGGAGCTAAACCTTCGAGTAGAAATCTTATTTGATAAAATCTCAGCTTTTACTTCCATCTCAGCGCTCCAGTGTAGAAACAGCTGTTTGTTCTGTTTGGGATCTGTCCATGGTGCTGAAACACTCGACTCAGGACACAACCAGAGGACTTCCTGATCTACAGCACGCGTCCTGTCACCTCACCTGACCTGGAGCCTCATTTAGAAAATGGACTTAGAATCAATTTGGATTCTGAGTCTGAGTTAAGTAGAAAAACATGCATTAGTAGGTATTTATAAAACCTTACTCTGGCATGGAAATGATCTGATATGTTAAGTAAATTCAGGACTTAAGTAATTTTCCTGCTGGTCACGTGATGAACACATACATGTCGAAGCCTGTGGTGAACTTTTCATTAAAACAATGAAGGGCTGCAACTAACAATTCTAACAATCTTTATGAATTGATTAATTAATCCTGTCACAATCTTGTCACTTGAAAAATAGGCCCAAGTCTCTCTGGTAACGACTGTTTTCATTATTGATCAAACTTTCAGTCCTTTCGCCACTAATTGATTTGTTGTTTGGTCCATAAAATGTCAGAAAATGCCAAAAAAAACATTGATCAGAGTCCAGGATGACGTCCTCAAATGTCTTGTTTTGTCCACAACTCAAAGATATTTAGTTTAATGTCAGAGAGGAGTAAAGAAACCAGAAAATATTCACATTTAAGAAGCTGAAATCAAGAGAATTTGGACTCAGTTAATCGATTATCTAAATAGTATGCAATTAATTTAATTTATGATTAATAATCAGTTAATTGTTGCAGCTTTAGAACAATGTGGCGGGACTTGAAATGAATGAAAGATGTGAGGAATTCATAGCGATACACTCCCAAGTTCAGTGTTTGGTTTTGTTTGACAGTTTAGTCTCCTGGATAATTTGTGTTGCCTGGCTTCATTCTCCTGTACCATCACTGTGATCTCATCTCCCAAACATTTAGCTTTTCTCTTTTGGTCCACAGCTATTCACTGTTTTAAAAAAAAAAGAAAAGAAAAGAAAAATTTCAAGGCAGCTGTCTTCACTAACTTTCTGAATTTTAAGTCAGACTCAAATTCTTAAGTTTAGAAGTTAGCAGTCGTATGATCTTTTACTGATTTAATAATTTACTGTTCTTCTTCAGATAACCTTGAATCTTTGAGTTTCAGAAACCCAAAGAGTTTCATAAATCGGTCGCCGGATTCATCCTTATTTTGGTGTGTGAAAATTAGATGGTTGCAACTAAAAATATTCAAATATTAACCATTATTCACTTCCATTCAAACTCAAAGATACATGCTTTTCTATCAAGAAAAGTAAATTATGTCAACAAAAGATTTTAGCTTTTTTTAAAGGAGAAATCTGTACTATATTTATTGTAATAAATCATAAAGTGACCTTGATGTGTCATCAAAGAACAAGGAAACATGATAAGTTGAAACACTTCACTTAACATGAACACTACAGCTGTGATGCCCCCCTTTAAATTTCTATTCTGGGCCGTAATAACTGTTTTGTATGTCCGTTCCGCATTAATCAGAGTTCAAATTAATGCCGAATTTCTGCTGAATGTGTAAATGTCTGTTGCAAAGCTGTAGCAAATCATTTATATTCTTGTAGAAGCCGTAGATGTTTTTAAGGGTTAAATTGAGCAAAATGTTAATGGAGTTTGGCAGACAGTGAGACAGGCAGGGGCTTAACTCATCATCTGGAGTGTGTTATTTTAGAGGAGTTGGCTTTTGTTTTCAGGACAGCTGGCTTAACTTTACATTGAAAGAAAATTTACAGTTATAAACTTAGAGTGTTGGACTCATTGTTTGTTATTGTCGATTTACGATGGGATGTTTGGGGAGGAGGTGGCGGCGGGAAATAACTCACTTCAATCATAAACTGTATATAAAACAGGATTAGAACCAATTTAATTTAGTCTCTGGCTCATTTTTGCAGGTGGATATATAGCAAAGTTTTTCATGCTCGGTATCTTTTGTGAATCAAACTTAAGCGCACTGTTGGAAACGATCTAAAGACTTTGAGAGCTGAAGTACAAATGTAAGAACATTTTTCTAAATGAGGTCCCCACGCTGTTGTTCTTGACGCGTTTTCAGGCCAATCAGCTCCCCATTGTGTTCGATTTCCTCTATGTTTGACCTCACATGCCACAGGAAAGAGAAGGCGGCCTTACACGCTGAGCCTTTTGGAGCTCGGTGCAACATAACAGCACCGGGCAATGCATGAGCGACATCACCCGAAAGGTATAATGAATGTCTGCCCTTGGTTTTATGAAGGCAAACATAAAACGCCTGTCGATTTAACAGACGAGAGGAAAAGACAGAGCAGCGCAGGCTTCCTCTGATGTCCTATACTGACTCATTAAGCGGAGAAAAAAGATGTTGTTAGTGAGTGTACATATGCATGCTAGTTATTTTAAGTATCACTCTCATTTTCTTTTCTAAAACAGCTCAGAAAGGCAGCAGAAATACGCTTCTGCTCTCCCACTGTCTGAGGTCTGGGGTCAGTTCTGCTGGACAGCTGCCGGATAAAAACGCTTATAGTTTTGCTCTTGGCTCCAAAATCCTGCATCAGTGAATGTGCTACTATCACAGAGCTTTACAGCAGACAGGGCCAGTCAGAGGGACTTTAAAGTGGGTTCGCTTTTTTTTTCTTTTTTTTTTCCAGTCAGGAATGGATTGCTAAACCCACTTGAACTTCAGCTTTGATATAAATTCATGATGCATTATGGTTAAACATACTGGCCTGGAAACAAAAATAGAAAGACAGCTTTTGCAGTCTGAACGCCTGTGTGATGAATTACAGTTGAATTTTTTTCAGTTGAATCAAACTTATTTTGAAATGCAACCTGTCCTGTCTCATCTAGTAGGAGAAATAGATTCTCATGCACCCGAACTGCATTTTTCTAGTTAAAGGGACAGTTCACCCAAAAACCAAAAATGCAATTTTCCCCATCTGTGGTGCTTTTTATCCATCTCGATTGTTTTGGTGTGAGTTGCAAAGAGATATCATCTGTAGAGATGTCTGCCTCCTCTCCAATATAATGGGACTAAATGGCACTCAGCTTCTCTATCCCAAAAATCATGACCCGGTTACTCAAGATAATTCACAGACCTTGTTGTAGGTAGTTTCATGTTTCATTTTTAATCTAAAATTGGCACTAAGAATCAAAAGGTCGTTGACATGGTACAACCGCTCTTTACTGGTGAAAAAAAGAGGAAAATAACAAGGCTGTTTTGTTTTCCAATAGTCTCCTGCGTTACCCAAATGAAACTAGTTTATTCTCTCACGTCAACTGCAAGGTTACCGTCTTTGTATGTGTGAAACAAATCTCATGAACCTTTTTTTCTTAACTAGAAAAATGTCATTCAGGTGTCATGGGAACAAGTTGTAGTTGAGGTGAGCTGCTGGATGCACTGACACAACATAAATAACTTTTTTAATTTATTAAATTATGGCACATTCTCGTAGAAACTCAGCTTCATGCATACCAAAAAAACTGGTACTAACTTGTTTGTGTAATTCTGTGTGTGGGGGAAACAAAAATCTGATTCACAAACTGAAATGTTAAACGTCACTTGTTGTGACTGGAAGGTGAGATTGCTTTCTTTCAGACGCCACATTAATTTGACACTTTGTGTCACCAAAGAAAATAAATAAGACTCAAAATTTAACATGAGAAAACTAAAAGCTCACTCACTGAACTCAGTGCACTTAACAGCGACCGAAATATTCACATTTACAGCTCAGTTTCGGTGCAGCTGATTAACGGGCGGCGGAAAAGAGTTGAATGCTTTCTGGCCAATGAACATGTCAAGATCAACACCAGCCACAGTCAGTCAGCAGTAACAGAAACACTCAGATTTACTCCTGATAAACAAGTAAATCAAGGGCTGTGTTTTCATAGGGCATTAATTGATCGATTATTTCAGAAAATGGCGAAAAATATCAGTCAGTGTTTCCCGAAGGTGAAGATGGCGTCCTCAAATGTCAAATGTTTTACTCACTCAGAAGCTGAAACTTTGGCTTTTTTTTCTTAAAAAATTAATGAAACTGATTAATCGATTGTGTCGATTAATTTAATAATCGATTAATCATTGCAGCTCTGACATATATACATCAATATAGGTTAATAAAGTAAAATGCTAAGAGATGTGAGAGAACCAGCTGTATATGAGTCCTTTAGTGGACGTATCCTGTTCTTATGATGGGTCTGTTGTTTATGTTTATAATGGTGAAGGTCAACTTTATTGTCACGCATACAGACGACAACAAACAGAGTGATTCACTCTCTGCATTCAACCCATCCTTGTTTTCAGAGGGCAGCCGCTGTGCAGCGCCTGGGGACCATCTTTCTCTGACCAAACCAGCGCCTTGTTCAGGAATACGGACTGGAGAATAGACTGAACCGGTATACGAACCCAAGACCTTCTTGCTGTGAAGCTAAAGTGTCAACCACTGCACCACGTCATGCTTCTATATGTCTATTTTATTCACAGGAGATAGACAGTATCTAACAACTGTTCATCCAAAATGACTCCTGCAGTCCAAACAGCAAGTTGGAGCCACGAATGGGTTTGAATCCTAAGTATTTAGTCAAGGAAGCTCAGGCAGGCGACGAGTGACGACGGGTCCTAACTTGATCAGCTGTTTACAAATGTCAAAAGCCCACTGAGGCTCCTCTAGAGTTTGAGTTCACTGACTGCCAGCCTGCCAGACTCCATTAACAAATTGCTCACTTTAACGGTTATAAACATCTGCTCCTTCTAAAAGATTATTGATGATTTCTTGTGACTCATAAACAGACGCTGACTCATTCAGAGAACATTCTGCATTAATTTGAACTCTAATTAACGCGAAACGGGGAAACAATAAGACAAGTTACAGGCTGGAATAGAAATTTCAAGGGGGACACCACGGTTGTAACGTTGTGAGAGAAGCGAATATAGCACCTTTCCTTAACCTCTGATGACATATTATGGTCATTTTATGATTTTTTACAGTAAATATATCACAGATTTCTCCTTTACGTGTCATCAGCACTCATCAACATTTAAAGACAACATACAAAGGCACCTAAGCACATATATTAAAAACAAATACATAATCATATACAATCTTTAAGAAAACATATTGTACAAAAACACAGATAATTAGCAAAACAAAGATATAACCACTACTCCACTATGACAGCATGTTTGATTGTCCAGATTTGAAGAATGAGTTAAGAGACGTAATGTTCCTTTTAGTTCTCTGGTTTTAGTGTTGCAGGTACGAGCTGCTCGAGAGGAAAAGGCTGACTGCCCACAGGTGCTTTTCTCTTTATGGTATTTTACAGTCCCCTCTGGTTGTAGCTCTTGTTAATGAATTCATTGAGCTGGAGGGGTTTTATTTGTCGGTCCACATATTACACAGTTAATGATACAAAGCCTGAACCAAACCTTTTTGGGACCTTAAAGAGGATTTAATAACATCCTCTAAAAATGTGCACAGCAACAATTAACTGCAACTCGTGACGCTCGCTCTCGTTATTCTCTCCCCAAAAAGCGCCCCTCAAAAGTATTTACTGTGATCACAGACAAGAATCCATTCAGTGCAAAACTTTTTGAAAATTTCCATCCCAGGGTGAGAATTGCTGGGAAGGATCGCAGGGGGATTTTCCCCTCTCTGCTTTTCATATCCCTCCTTGTGGTCATTGATTTTTTTTTATCCTCAGTGTACATGTTATCCCCGCTTCTGGTCAGACTGAATAAATTAAATGCATTTCTTCTGCACACTGGTAAGTGGTGCAAGTTGATAAGCCATACTAGCTATTTTAAAAATATGTTACGGACGCTCCCGAGTGGCCCAAGTCATGACTTGGAACGCTTGGAATGTAACAATTAATCCTGTTCCATCATGTTTTTTGCCAATGTAAAGTTAACTGTCAATATAATCAATAATAAGCAGCTTAGTATTCATGTTCATGAGCTATAGAAAGTGAGTACTGGTCTGAAACGGCAACGAGGCAGATTTCATCCATCCATTAGCTTTACCCAGGACAGTTCACCAGTCAGTCAAAGAGGTGACGCACACAGATGGACGACTAATCACACTCACATTCATACCTACAGGCAATATAGAGCTGCCAGTCAACCTGACCTGCATGCTGGAACCACGGAACATTCAGTAAACCTGCACAGACACCAGGAGAACATGCAAACTCCTAATAATTATTATAGCAAGACCAAATCCCAAAATTATACAGTGTACCCCACAAAATGTGACATAACCAGGCTGGGCAGGATATGAAACTAGCTATCGTCTTAGAATTTGGATGTTCGTATATTATGGGATGTCATAAATGTTGTGTTGCCTGGTTTTAAAATCCACCTCAAGTCACGCTTTAAACAATTTAAAAATCTCTGCAAGAAGTAATAAATTGACCCTCTGCTAAGCCCCGCCCTCCTTAGTTACTGTTGCTACGCCTGTCAAACTTTCCATTCTCACGCTGCATTTATGCAGTTTACGGTGATAACGGTGGAGATTTAACATTAAAATTGGGAGTAATTGTTGAAACATGAGGTCTTTTAATCCTTAGAGACGTAAACAAAAGCACATTCTCATTTCTAGCTGACAACAGTGGATTTTGTCGGCTACAATAATGACTCACAAGAAGATTTCAGTAAACTACTGCTAACTGACTTGAGTCAGCTGAGAAGTCTCCAGCTGACGTTTTAATGTTTCCATCTGACACATTTTCAAACAAGAACCCTGTGAAAGTGTAAATGTAAAGTTACTGAGCAGCTGAGTACACCATATAACATTAATGCTTAAAGACTGAGGCTAAACCATTGGTTGGATGGTGAAATACAGCAGGTGTATCTACATGATAGATGACAGAAATACACTCATTAGGGTGGGAAAAGGAGGCACAGGGAGTCAGTTAGTGCAGCGCACCTTGAGACAACGCAGCCAGACAAGCTAAGCTAACTCGGCTTAGACCTGAGACAGTGAGCCAGAATGAGATGCCTCATCATCAACCCAATTTGATTCTGCATCAGCCCACATCCCCCTCCTCAAACTCCCACAGAACAAATGCAGATGCAGTGGGATCTAACAAGTTTGTCTGGAGGTAAAGTTACTGCAGCTAGAAAGCTAGCTTTAGTTAGCCAGACATGCTAATGTTTGCAGCTTATGTTAGAGCAGACGAAGACAACACAACACGATCAGTGCAGCATTTTTCAACATTACATTTTCGGGACAGGGTTTGGGACAGCTCCTCGAAATTCGGGACTGTCCTTAACTTTTCAGGAAGCATGGTCGATCAAGTTGAAAAAGATCTTTTGTGTTGATTTGTTTGAATCATAATAATTGTACATAATTTTGCCACCTGTGCCTCTCGGCTTTGGAACGACCCGCCTGAGGAGACGAGTCTCACAGAATCAGTGTCATCTTTTAAATCACCTCCTAAAACCCAATTTTATAGACCTGCTTTTATGTCATGTTGTCTTTCTAATCTTTTTTTTATTCTTTTGATCCATTTATATGTATTATTCTTGTTTTATTTTATTGTTCTCTTCTCTTTTATTGTTATGTTTGTCTCTCTACAAGGCTTTGTGCCACACTTGCTTTGTGTTTTAATTTTACCTTGATTTCGCCTGCTCTTTTGTTTGGCCTTACTGTTTTAGATTTTCTGTTGTTTACTGCCTCCTGGGTACCTGCACCAGCAAATTCCAAAATGATATTTAGTGCTCCCAAAAATGTGATATATCCTCCAAATTTGTTAAAGACTACCTTTTTTTTCTTTAAATAAACTTAACATGAAAATGTATTTGCTTTATTCCAAATCCTCAAATCCAACAAATTAGAATTTTGCAGTCTGGGGCTTCTGGGATTCACGTGGAGCTCTGGACATTATAACAAAATTACACACACCTAAAACATTTCGGGACAGCTGCCACAGAGGTGGAGGTGGTGGCAGCCCCTGTCATGGCTTTAGCCTCGGGCTACATAGTGCAGCACAGAGCTTTAGATCGTATTACCCACCGACCGGCATATACAGTATTGTGCTGGTCTAATTGGATATTATCGTCTAATAATCTCAGTTTCACTTTTACACATCACTGACTGTAACAGCATGTGACACTAATAATGCAGCGACAATACAGTATATTGAAATAACGACTGTGGTCTTTTCTCAGGAAGACGCGAGTCAAAGTGATGGTGAAGGTCAGCGGGTTGACCTGCAGGAGCGTCGGCTTAGTGAAAGGAGAAAATGCACTGGTGTCTGGAGAGCTGACAGAGGCAGCAAATGGGGGGCGTGAAATGGAAGTGCTCCTCGTTTGAACTAATTTCCAGAGAGAACGACTGTTCTCAAAGTGCCAGAGC
>JAJHUR010139254.1:338-23221 GCA_027495735.1 Lutjanus campechanus
GGGGGGGGGGGGGGGGGGGGGGGGGGTCCACTCTGCTGTTTCAATGTCAAACACCTCTACGATACGAAAGCCACCTGAAACTGGGACGCTTTAGCAGGTAGTAGTTTTATTGGACCAGACATGTTTGAGTCCTTCTCAGCACCAGCTAACCTGTCAGCATCTCAGGCAAAACTTAAGAAATGCTGCTGGTGTGGAATGACCTTATGGATCTGCTTGAAATGAATCCATGGATGGATTACTGAATGGCCTACTGGAATAGGCCTGGAGGCTAAAGAGGTCTGGGGGATCAACTATAAATGAAAAGTTTGTTTTAATTTGTTTTGTTTCTCTTTTCAGTCTGCCAGAGGTCTTGTTCCTATGAAGGATGGTGATGGACCCACAATCTCTCTATAGTCTTCTTGTTTCCATCTAAAGAATCTGCCTGGTTGCATAAAAGCACTTTGGCACTGGTTTTCCTTAATTAAAAAAAAAACGTTGTTGTAAGTTGTAAGTGAAAACTCTTCAATCAATAAGTATTTGTAAAATGGTTGCTGAGATAACACACACACACACACACAGATCCAGCTCTCAGACAATTTACTTTACTTTATGACTCCTGCTCAAAAGACTAAAACATAACTCAACAATTTAAGACGTGTCTGCGACTGCCCGGCTCCTGCGGCAACCAAAAGCAACCAGAAACCCAGGCAAAGTTCCTCTCGTGGGAGCAGAGGTCATCTGAGGGCTGGCACACTACTGCATAAGAAGGGGAGAGTGTAGTTAGGAAACCAGCAGCAGCTGGGCTAATCAACTCACCTGACACTACTCTCATTAGCCATCCGCCCTACACCTTTCTCTCTCCTGCTGCTGGCTGTTAACCACACACACCTCCACAGTTCAGTATTGTAAGCCCCACCCCAAGGTTCCTGAACTTTTGAAAAGTACAATCCCCCGAGCAGGGACTTTTTGGGATGGTGAAACAACATTCCCAAAACTTAATTTAGACCCTGGTCCCTGCAGTGGAAAGACACTCCACAGGTTCCTCATCCCTGGGGTGGAAATGCGACTTACGTGTATGATGCATCCTCCAATCAAATCTAAAGGTTGAAGTGTTTCTGCCTGATTTGAACAGCCATAATAGAGAAGAATGAAACACAAGAAATCATATAACTGTGGATATCTGTGCACACTTGCATCTGGTCTTTTCTGAATGGTGGTTCTACACACAAAAAGTGGTTTGAGTAGTTGTTTGAAAGTTCAAAACCTGCCCACTTAAAACATTTTTGGACACGGTCCCCTCAGTTCTCTCTTGTCGGACGATCCTACAGCCACTTTGTTTTGCAGATTGTGTGTTTCACGTTACATGCTCCATTAGGTGATGCTGTAGAAGAGTGTGTGTCTGTGAGTGAGTGTGCGCGAGTTGGCGGAGGTGGCAGCCCGCCCACTAACCTCCCCACTGCAGCCACTAGCAAACACACATCTCACACCCATCTGTCACACTCTCCCACTCAAAATCCATTTAGTCTGGTTAGCATTCAGCCCCGTCCAATTCCAATGCCCCGTTCAAATCACTCAGCCAATCATTATTCAGGGCTGCCCCTCATCTGTACACACAGATGAAGGGTCACCGAACGCGACTAGATTGTAATCTCGCTTTCATATTGTTTCTAAGTCAGCTGCATGCACACACTCACACATTCACACACACATATGCATGTTGATGTGCGCAGGCTGCAGCCCCCCTGCAGTGCCATAGATCAATACTGTTTAAAGCGTTGCTGTGTACTGGCAGGAGGGCGAGGTGAGTGCAGTGAGAGTGTGCTCTAAAATGCCACAGGCCTAATTAAGGATTACTCTGGATGAAGTCCTTTGGTTTAAAAAGGCAGAGAATGGGCCCCATGAGGTCTCCACAACAAAATGGCTCCCCAGTGGATCTTTAGCTGGCTGTGATTTAGGGAGACAGGAGTGCAACTAAAACAACACTGTCTCAATACAGCAGGCTACAGTAGAGAAATGTGAATATAAAGGCCATTAAAAATCCAGTTAAAGTGATATTCACTGATATTTTAGTAAGTGTGCCATCTACTAGTAATGATCAGTCCCCTGTGGATAAGTCCATGCTGGTGAAGAAAAATGAAACCACATTTTAATGAAACAAAATCTCCATTTCTAACACAACTTCATCATAATTCCTAATCAATTTAACCAAAAGGGATGCATCAGAAATGATAATTAAAAAATATATCGTTATAGCAGCATGTTTCATTGCGAAGAAGCAACAATTTCACCAGACAGAACACTGATATCGGACAATTTATTTGGAATCAAAGATCACTTTTGTCCTCCTAGGAATGTAGACCCAAACTCTCAGACCTTGTTTACACCTGCTATTAACATGTGTCTTGGGTGAGCTGATTGCAACTGGACTGAGTTCGTATGTTCACACATGAGTCTGGAGACTTCTTCCACGGGTGAAAAAGAAGTGGCCGATTATAGTTACTGCTTACTGTATCTGTAAAAATAAAGGTCTGCTCAGTCTTAGGAACAACGTAACAGTTGATGTAATAGAAAATCTGGATGTTGGTTTGCCACTCAACCTTGCTTCCAATTTTACCCAGTGGCCACCCACAGTATTGCAGCGATAATTTCTCACCAGAAAAACTGTTGACAGGGTGCCTTCAACTGCAGACAAGGTCAATCATGACTCTTCGATAATGAGTTTTTGAGCCATGGAGGTTTTATATTTGATTAAGAAATCCATGACGTCATCACAATGTAAAGTCTGTGGGCCGAGTAGGAACTTCTGAGTCAGGGTAGCAGGAGAAACGCCACTTCACATATTCAGTGAGCTGCATACCACAGATGTAAACCTGGATATTAGAAAACTTTTTTGGCGTATGCACCAGAGAAGCATTTCCTATTCAACTGAAAAGGTGCCATCCTTGAATCCAGTACCCTGGGTTTAATACATCCATGGTCAGACACCCTGGTGACAGACAAGGCTGGAAGTTGTAGGGATGGTTTTGGGAGGGGAAAGGGGAAGCAGAGAGGGATTTCATTTTTGTGGTGCATAAAATGTTCTAAATGAACAGCAAAATGTTCTTAATTAAGAACAATATTGAAACAGAGACAACTGGACTTCCTTTTTAGAACTGAAATGACATTTTTGTTATAACAGAGAGAGTAAAGTGTCAAAAAAAAACTACTGCTGTTCATTGATGGACTCAGAGGAAGGGCAAGGGGCCCCCTTAGTGCTCCCATGTTGGAAAAATACACCTCAAAAGTGCCCTTGGATACACCTATGGAAGATAAAACATGATGAAATTCCATCGAGGGAGCCCTTCCAGTGAACAAAATGTGCAAAAAGTGTCCTGGGGTGCATTTCAATGGATAAAACTTTTTAAAAAAAGAAGAAGTGCCCTTTAGGGTGCCCTTACAGTGGACAAAACATGAAAATTCCTCTATAGGCTGCACTTCCAGTGGACAAAAGGTGATAAAAGTGTCCTTTAGGGTAAGGAAAACAGTAGAAAAAACATGATGCTGTGCAATATAAGCTGCAATATGTTTCTTTTTTTTGCCCCTGCCCCTCAAACAGCGTGAATCCGCCACTGCTGTTGGTTACTGGTACAGAATTCCAGGTACTGGTGCTGGTGCAAATATAAATGGTACCATCAGAGGTGAGCTTTTTTGGAAATTTTTGAAAACACGAGGAGTAGCAGCAGTAGCAGCTTCAGCATAACTTTCAGGTAGTGTGGCAGCAAAAGAGTGAGCAGAGCACAGATGGCTTCAGTACAGCACCATGATTAAAAGGCTGCTTCAGATATGTGCTGCAGTTAGAGAAGGAAGATGTGGGTGTAGCGTTGGACTCGGTTTGACTGCTTAAACAAGCTTGCAATGCTTCCCTTATTCATTTGTTTACATTTTAGATGGCTCAATCATATATCTATGCACTCAACATATTTATTCACCCAAAAGTTACACTTTTCGGAGACTTTCTCTGTCAGTTTCTAACATGATCATCCATCTTTATCGATGTTCTGACTCCACATTATAACTACTGAAGGCAACTACAAGACAACATCATTATCTTTATTTGAATGTTCTGGCAGCTCTAAAACTGTGATGTTATTCACTGTCTGCAGATCTTCTCCCGCAATTACAGAAAGTCTCTGCTTTTGAGTTCACTAAACAGGAACTTCATTATGAATAGATCACAGGTGGTGAAATCCTGGAGGAAACAAGCCTCTATTCTGGCTCTCCATCTATGTTCAGCATCACAGAACTCCCTCAGGGTAACGCAGTCCAGCTAGCATCCCTCCAGGGCTGAACCAGCCACTGCATAGTGTTCTTTCAGCTGGTTGCCTTGGATTACCTTGGTTCAGTAGAGATGTAGAAACAAAAACAATGTGGTGAAGCAAAATTATTGGCAACAATTGTTTGGGTAAAATTCATATTGTTATATAGTACCTTTTACCTATTGTTACACATTTAACATCACACTGATGAGGATTTGACTCTCTCCAGAGATGTAAATTCAACATGAAAAGGACAGGATGTTCCAGGGGCATCTTCACACTCTGTGACTCTGCAACCTCCACACAACTTCACTTTCACTTTCAGTTTGAAAGAGAAGCCAGTTCTCTGCTTTCTATACCCTAATTCATGGAAATAGAGCACTTACAGGAATGCATCAACATTTCGAGAAATATTATATATATGTCACAACCTTGGATGAGCCCTCTGCGGACCTGCCGATGCCCTGCTCCAGCCAGGGGAAGCCACACCCAGCTCATCCAACTATAAAACAATCATCAAACTTCACGACCTTGATGAGTATGCCCATTCTAACCTCACCAGAAGCAGACAAAGTTACTTTAAGGACGCACCTCTCCTGCGCTCCTGTGTCACAGTTGTTTGTCTTGTTTGTATAAGTTAATTATCTTCATGTTAGCTAACCAACTAGCCAGCCTGCTAACAGAACTACCCATTCGCAGGGGAGGTAAACATTCCCACAGTAAGAGCAAGCTCCACCAATCAGAGGTAAAACTACTGTTTTTGTCAATGGAGTCTGGTGGCTTTAAACAGAGCGATATAGCATCTGTTTCTGGTTAAAGAAAACTTATCTTGCTCTTTAACAAATAGGTCTATCTCTGTAGTAATGAGTCTGTCAGTGGCAAAAACAAGCACTTTTAGTGGATGCATTTTGATGTTGTGCAGTTGCTCATAAGGATAACATTGCATCCTGTTGGAGGGAGGGATTATATCTCCACCCTGGCTTGGGAACGCCTCGGGATCACCCAGTCAGAGCTGGCTAATGTAGCTGGGGAAAGGGATGTCTGCAGCCCCCTGTTGGAATTGTTACCTCTGCAACCTGATTTCGGATAAGCAGTTGAAGATGGATGGATGGATGGATGGATACATCCTGTTTTATGGCTGCCAGCTACAGTGTTCTCCCTCAATACTGGACCAGTTTCAGATTGCTGTCCCCATTAGTCACTTAGACACATAAACATGGGAAAATAAGGTCCAGGTTGAAAAATACTGAAGTTACCATTTAAGCACAGAGCTGAAGTCAGGAGGTGTTCAGCATAGATTAACATAAAGCCTGGACTGAGCCAGGCTAGCTGTTTCCTGTGCTTCCAGTCTTTATGTTCCAGTAAGCATGCTACCTGGCTCCAACTCCATGCTTAACACACAAGAAAGCAAAGAAACACATCTCCCAGTATACTGAACTGTTCCCTTAAAGATACTGCTGACTTTTTACAGTGCCCACAAAGGGTCCAAATGCCCACATTTCCTCCCAGCTCATTGTTGATGGACTGAAACTCAGGTGCTGCGTTGAATTTCAAAAGTCTTGTCGGGGGGAATTTAGGGGCTATATTGGGCACTGTGAGAACATCAGGGAGTATATCTTTAAAATTGAAATTACCTTTTCACCTTGGTAGCCAATTATACATATTGTAACAGAGCTAATATTTTTCCCACAATTCGTTTAGGTTCTTTTTACTTTGGAGGTCACCTCATGGTGTAGGAACCTTTGATTAAAAATAGCAATCATCCATGTCCCCACATAATGCCACCTCCATGTGATTTCACTGTTACACAGCGTCACTTTTACCCATCTCATTTCAGGCACAGGGCGAGTAAAAAATGAGGAAAAAAGCAAAGTACGAACGCAATTAAATCAGCATCGAGGTATTTATTCTGGCAACCTGAGAGCTGAGAGGTGTTATGGGTGTTTAGGCAAGGCAAATAGCTTCCTCAGGGGTGAAACACTCGCTTTTAGTGGCAATGATTTATACATTTTCAGAAACACACAGGTGGCTTTCATAATTTGAAGTGCCATTGTAGAGATCGATACCAGAATAATGACGTTTCAGTGGAGAACTGCGTGAGAGTGCCATTCCCCTGCTGAGAGGTGTGTGAGCTGCCGCTGCCGCCTGGCAGAAAGCACGATGAATAGATTCAAAGGACTAATTGTTGTGCATCCACTGTACACTGAACAAAAAGGGCACTGTCGGAAAATGCACTGCAGCATCCAGTTTGACTGTATTAATAACTTATTTTTCTTCTTTTTAAATGGACAGTCAGATGTTTCCCCCCTGGCCTGTAGTGCCATTTATCCATCTAGATAGTTTTGGTGTGACTTGCAGAGTTTTGGAGATATCGGCCGCAGAGATGTCTGCTTTCTCTCCAATATAATGAAACTAGATGACATTCAGCTTGTGGCGATCAAAGCACCAGAAAATACATCTGAAAAAAGAAATCAAAACCAGTGTCTCTTCCCAAAAATCATGACCTGATTTCTCGAGACTTTGTTGTGAGCAATTTTGTGTATACTTTCTTTGTAGCAGAAAAAAAAGTAGTTCCAGTAGAATCTGCTAGTGGGCCAAGTCAAAGACCAAAGTCGATGCCAAAGGAAGTTCATTCCTACAGAAAACACTGCTCCTGAACTGCCTGACATGGCTCATTTGTAATTCAGCCTTTGCTCCATTGCTCGGTGACATCACTATGTTATGCATTATGCACAGCTAGTTTGGACTTGAATTAGGAATGGGCTTTGGGTGAATAGACGAGCTGCAGCTGTGGCCAGTATAAGAAAAATGTGTTTTTTTAAATGAAAGTAGGGCCCAGCTGTTCCATGTAGGAACTACAGTACATTCTGCTGGAACTACTTTCTTTCAACTGGAAAGAAAGTAGTTCCTACATGAAAATCCTCACAAGATCTGTGGATTACCTTGAGTAATGGGGTCTTGAGTGCCATTTAGCCCATTATAGTGGAAAGAAGGCAGACATCTCGAAGGCCGGTATCTCCAAAACTCTGCAACTCACACCAAAACCATCTAGATGGATAAAAAGCACCACAGGCCAGAGGAAAAATATCTACTTTTGATTTTAGAGCGAACAGTCCCCTTAAGAACTACACTGACTTATTCCTTCTGACCTCCACACCCTTACTCTGCCTCGCTAACATAAAGAACATATGGAATCATTCAATATGGATGAAGTTCATTGGAATACTGGTCTGATTAGTGATGCTTTTGATGAGCTCATTTATGAGTTATATGCCATGATGCATTGAAACCCACTAGTGAAGTGTTTCAAGACCCCATCCATCTTTAACTCAGCCATTACAATGAGGTCAGTGACTCTCATATGACTATAAAGCCATCCATCAACATCAGAGCCCTTTTTTTATTTACTTTAATCCTCTTGTTTTGAAAAATACATTGCTAGACTAGAACAGGTCACTCAGTAGAATGTAGATCTCCACCAAGCAACATTGAAGCACCTACTGCAATGTCACCGCAACTGCCAAATGCAACCAGCAGAGATTTTTTAAAGTTTTTTGTCTAGTTTAGTGTAACTGGTATCGGTACTGTGACTGAGTGTCTTAGTGTCCTATTCACCAAATTTAATGAAAAAGAGTTAGTCAGTTTTGAAGTGCATCTCTCATTTGCTTAGCAGCAGACCTTGAACACTCCACTATGGTGACCACACAGATGCATAGCACACCAGGCTACCACATGGCGGAATTAAAATAGCTAAATTTACTGTCCTACTCTCATCTTGACTATTGTAATGAATTGTCTGCTTGTTAAAGCCAAGAAGCTGTAGCACAACAGTTAATTCAGTATTTTATCAACACTTCTCAAACCAAATTTCCTCATGTTTTTAACAGTCTGGATTGGCTGCATAAATAAAATTGACTTGACTTGAGTAACAAGTTATTGATATAGTCCAAAAATCATTAAAAAAAAAACCTAATTTAATGATTTGTTGTCATTTATCGTGACAGAAACTAGCGTTACCTTCTCATCCTTTAATTTGGCAGGTACATTTTATCTCAAGTGTTGCTAAATGCTATATTTGGTAGCATGTAGCTAGAAACAACTGTAAATGTATGTTTAGACTCATTTTCAGTGGAAGTCAATGAAGCCAGAAACTGATGTCCAACACTTGTCATGTATGAGGCGCTTCAAATCAGAGTTGACCTGGACTTTTATCAATGCTCCAATCGGTGACACGTCAACCAATCATGTGTCTTTGTTTTGTCACTTTCATATCTCATCTCCACGATTCCTGTGTTGTGTTAACATTGAAAGAAAACCTTATCCCTGCTGTTTACGGTTTTATTTGGCTGTATTTCATCTTCATCTTTTTCTTAATGCGACATCAACAAAAATTGCAGCCTGACAATCGACGTACGCTGACTCTACACAGAGGAGCTAACTGACACCTGTAATGTGAACATAGTTTAAAATTGTCTGAGAATTAACAATGAACAGCAACAAGGAAATAATAGAGCTAATATATAGCTAATGTTCAACACAACACTGTGAAAATCATAAATCTATGTACTGTGTTTGTGTGTGTGTGCTGTCAAGTAAAAGTGTGCTTCCTCCACTGAGCACATTACTGCCCACATTATCTGTCAGATTTAGTGTGAGAGATTAAAAGTGATTGTTGTTAGATTAATAAAGTGAAAGGTCAGGTATAGCAGAAGAGATATTTTAATTAATGTTGCATGTTATTGTGATTTTATGTGTGTAAACTTCCTTTAACGCTCACATTTTACTCTAAGCAGTGTGTTCACAAGCTGCTTATGAGCACAACATGTTGAGGATAATTAAATACAAGTGGTTCCCCATAAACCTGATCTCCACAGCACAGATGGCTATCACTGTCACATAACCTGTGTGTGCATGCATGTGTGTGTGTGTGTGTGTGTGTGTGTGTGTGTGTGTGCGTGTGTGCGTGCATTAGGGGTTACCACCTATCTAGAAGGAAGGTAGTGCTGATATGAACGCTCAGATTTCCCCTGAGACAATGCAGGACACAGCCTCTGCTGCTCTGTGTCACACACAGACACACACACACACACACACACACACACACAATGGGAGCCATACAGTCTGGAGTCTTCAATGATTAATGTCCCAAGCCAAGCCACATCACAAAGCCAGCCCAGCCGAATGACAAGCCACAACAGCTTGGAGAAGCTCTGTGTGTGTGTGTGTTTGCGCGAGTGTGCATGTGTTTGGAAAGCTACTTTAAGAAAGCCATCAATAATACATATTACCTTTGAATCAGAGCGATTGTAATGAAATGGCAAAGCTCCGCTCTGTTATTTTTATTAGTCTGGCTCCACATAATCATCATCCATCAGTTGTTGAAACATTCGATCAAACTGTTCTCTTCTCTTCTCTCAATCAGCTCGAACTGATGCATTTCCATGAAGAATTAATTAAGCTGAGTGTCACCAAAGCTGTCGTTGTTGTTAGTGTTGTAGAAATATGTTGCAGAATCTACAAACAAATAAATCCAAAGAGAACATTTTTGGGTATTTAAAAATCCCGTGCAGGGAGGAGAAACGGCTTTGTAGTTCGTTTATCATATAACACCGAGTTCTCTGAAACAAGCAGCCATGGGTGTATGTGCATTCATGACTCAGGCAAATTGTATTTTGTTGTAACGTGCCGTGTAGTAAAGTACCGTAATGCAATAGTGCAAGTCGGTGAATTTAACACTTTCTTGCAGTTGTTTCACAATAAAAGCCCTTGTTAAGAAATTATGGAATTTTGCCCACTGATGCTTAGAGGATTTTTAATTTAAAAAGAATACAGGAAGTGTTGGGATCGCATACTGCAATAACAAAACATTAACAAAAATGCATCATCCAGGTACACCTCCATAATTATGGCACATAAATCTTTGGTTTAGGAATATTTAACTTTGGAGACAGTAGTTTATTTCCTCAAATAATGACAGAGGCCTTTATTTACCTCAATTGCAGAGGGTACCATTTCAGGCAGTGTCATGTATAATGTCTCAGTCAAAGAGTATTTTGTAGTGTACATGTGCATAAGTTCTTTTATTGTCCACTGACACCAGAGGGCTTTTGTAAAGGATACAGGGAATGTAACAGGGCAAACAGGAGTATTTCAGGACGCATTGTACTAAAATATGAGCAAATATGCATATAAAGCAGAGGAAATTAGATATAAAGGCCTGGCTCTAATAAAGTATAGCATTGCTGAATTTATTCAAATACAGTAATGGAAGTGTGCATGCTGGGTTTGGTGCCAGCCTTTATTTGTTTGTGTCGACCACATCCCGGCCATTATTTGAGGTTTTTATTTGACCGACTTTTGTTTGAGGAAATATAGTACTTTAGTCATAGTAGCAAATAGTTATACTTCTGAGGAGTTATTAATTTATTTTTTGTGAAATCTTTTTTTTTCATGTGTAACCCTTTTTTCCACTGGCTCGTGTATTAAGAAACCCACCTTATGCTCTAAGATGAAATCTTCTTAACCCTTATGCAATATTTTGTGGTAAAACAGACATCTCACATAATAAACAACTGTCTAGGGCGATGTGATTCTCACCCACTGTACAATGTTAATTCAGAGGCTGGCAGGAATACTCTGACCTGTAACTTATATTTACTCAGCAGGTTGAATGAAAACACCACTCAATGACACAACACAAGATATCAGGTTTTGGAAATGTATTGCACCTGAAAAACATTCAAACCTTTGGTTTTGTTGAAGAGAAAATGAAAAAAAAATAAAATAAAAGACCCGGGTAAATATGTTCTGTTTAGTCCCTAATTGTTCTACCTGAGTGCACTCTTACTTTGTTTCGTTGGCGCGCTTAGTTGGAGCTCATGATGGTTACTGTAATGTCTGTGGGTACCTCTGGGTGTCTGTGAAACTAGTGAAGTCAAACTGCAGTTGCCGATCCACTCCCCCGTTGCGGCGGCTCTCTCGTCGGCGACACTCATCCACCCGGCAATCCTCGTCCGTGACGACCCAGCGACGCTCATCCACAACGAACCGGTAATCCTCGTCCGTGACGACCCAGCGACGCTCATCCACGACGAACCGGTAATCCTCGTCCGTGACGACCCGGCGATGATCCTCCGCGACGACCGTGCAGTTAGCTTTCTACTAGCTCCGACTGGCTAACTCAGCTGAACTTACTTCGTCTCCCATAAAACAACAACAAAAAAACACTCAACTGCGCCGGAGAGGCCGACTCGCACACTCACGGCATAATTTTCAGACAGCAGTTCAGTCCGTCATGGATAAACCACGGCACAGACATAACACAGTCCCAGAGTCTCCGCTCCACGCCATTAACACGCTGCGCCTCCTTCTTCCTCTCTCGGGTCTGCCCGGAAGTGTAAACACACAAAGGTCATGAACTCACACACGTAATATAACGCAATAAGAATTACTTTTTAACCTTTTTTAAAACATTCACACCCCATGAAATTGTGTTTTTAAAACGACTCATTTTAAACATAAATCATTTATACATTTTAACATCTTAGTTTTTCCAAATAGTTATTTATACAAATTTTAACTTCACCATGAACTGACTTTTTCTTTAACTCCTTCCCAAAAAAATAACATAAATACACTGATATTTATCAGAGTATTACACATGGTTTCTAGTACTTAAAACAAAAAACAAGAACATGAACTTTTGAACTAATGTCTCCTTCCATCATGTTGTACCGCTATCATTACTGTAACATCTAGTATGAGTATTATTATTTACATACAGCTTACACATTTATATGTACTACCATTCCCTACACATAGTTTTACTGTTGATGTTCTGTTGCTACTGTTCTCTCTGCTTCTGTTCTGTTCTCTCTCTCTTCCACCCCTCCCACCTCCCACCTGATTATAGAGTGTGGTCTAGACCTACTCTATATGTAAAGTGTCTTGAGACAACTTTGTTGTGAATTGGCGCTATATAAATAAAATTTGATTTGATTTGATTTGATACTGTGTCGGCTTGTTTAACGTGCATCCAGTGAGAGAAAAAGCACAGCTAACATCAGTTTGAACGCTACATAGCTAATTAGCTTAGTCAGCTGTTGCACTTAAACACAACTTCTAACAAAATATTGACTGTCTTTGGTTGTAGGCTATAGTTACCAGCTGGGACATGTATTGGAGCCTCTGCTGTCAATCAAACATAAACACAGTCCTGCCCACTCTGAGGCAAAAGGAGCATTTCTGAATTACCTCTAAAGGTATTATTATGCATTCAGTGAAAAAAAAAAAAATTGACGTTCAAATTTGAAAATGACTTCATATCATTTTTGAAAGCGAGAAGGGATGTTTTTGTGATTTCAGTCTAAAGCCTCTGGAGGTTTGTTGCCAGCTAGCATGAAATGCCTTTTTATTCTTGCAAATGTGGATGTCGCCCTTCGGAGAGCTGTTCTGTCTGACTGTGTCTCTTGAGGTGTCAGGGTGGGACGTCGCTCTGACGTCTCTTCAGTGTTTGCTCTCCGCCCTCAGTCAGCCACTTAGAAAAGTATAAATCGTCAATCACACACATGAAGAGTCGCTGATGATGAATCACCGGGAGAGAAATGGGAGGTTCAGCTGAAGTGTATTGTCATGCAAACAGATTATGAAACCATCAGAATGTACATCAAACCTTTAGTCACTTATTGTACCCGTCTTCATGTGTACAACTAGGGCGGTGGCATTTCCTGAAGCGTGTTTGCTGCATCTGCTGCTGCCACTGCAGCAGACACTCACCGGCCTCATGTTGGTGATTCATGTCTGTTCAATTACCACGCAAAATCAGTATAAACTGAACAATTTGTTCTAGAGATGTGATGGGATTTTATTGATAGTCACAAGTTGGAGCTATTGGTGTCATGAATTTCAAGAATCAGTTTGGGATCAATAAACCACTATCTATCTATCTATCTATCTATCTATCTATCTATCTATCTATCTATCTATCTATCTATCTATCTACCTATCTATCTATCTATGTCGTGCACATTCTTATGGAGAAGCTGTGTACCAAGTTTCATCTTATTAAAGACAACAGAAATATGGAAATATCATGTTTTACTGTTACTGTAGTGCCTCCTATAGGTATAATATTTTGAAATGTTTAACACTTGTGCAAATTGGCTGTGTGCACAATATTTATAAATTAAGTAGCAATCCAACTCAGTGTTGAAGAGTTATGGCCCGTTGAGTGCATCAGGCCACACCTTCAAAAGTGTGATAACCAATTACAGAGAGACGGCAAATAATGTGTAAAAACAAATATGATACATTTTGCTCAGGATCATCTAAATATAGTATGTACCAAATTTGGTGAAGATTAAATGAAATATGTGGCAAAAGAAGCAAAAATGAGCTTACCAAAAAATCCAAATAGGTCGATGTTTATTTTTTATTTTTTTGCAGAAGTGGGCGTGGCCTATGTTATTTGAATCAGCTTTATCTTAGGGATATAAAGTACAGAAACTTTGCTTCTACTCCTAATGGTTCATGAGTTATTAGCCAAAACATAAAATGCTTAATAACTGATAACATGGTGGCGATATTGAACACATGCTTTAACATGTTGAGCATTGCTCTGTGGAGCACCTGTGTAACAAGCATGAGATCTTTAACATGTATAATATTTGAGATATTGATGAATACATGCACACTCCCGTAGACCACCATTCAAAAATGTGTGAGGAGCAGCGAACCAAAAAACGTACAGAAGAATAAGTCAGGAAAATAAAGAGCTTAAAAGAAGTTAACAATGTGTGATTGCTGCAATTGGCAGTAAGTGAAGTTTCTCTTTAGTCCAAGTGTAATTTTTTCAGCAGTGGTATTATTCTGTCAGACTTCAGCAGCCACATACTGTTGGACAAACATTATCTGACATGTTAGTTTGAATGAAATGTTTGCAGGCCCTAAGCACCAACAGTCTTTCCTACGTGAGAGCAAACTCCCAGTGAGCCATTTTCTCATCACCTCTAACCAGAACGTGGAATCGGTGAAAACGCATGACCCCAGTGAGTGCTATATTAAAGAAATGAGACATGACAGGCGTAAAGTGACTTTTTCTTGACAGTCGAATGCTTAGCTAGAAGGCCCTGCTTTGTTCCACGTTTCCATTGTGCCAGCAGGCAGGCAGACGTCAGGCCCGGCTGTGAAATGACAGATGTATTGAGATGTAATGGGCCTATCAGTGGCAAAACCAACTTGTGTTATGAGGCCCTGTTGTGGAGTGATGGCTGATGTCCATTACTGGGCTGACAGTGGTGCTGGGGAGGTAGATTTACAGTGCCGTGTCTCCAGCAATATCAGCTTTGTGACTCTGACAAATGTGCAGGGTGCGTCACAACAGCCAGCACGCTCCCTAACAGATAAAAGTAGAGAGTCGGATAATTAAAGAGGAGACAGAGGGAGAGATAGATAACAGCGTTAGGCAAACCAATACCACAGGCTCAGATTGGCTTTTTATGAAAAAGCGTCTCTGGGTAGTCATTTCCACCTGTGATATTATGTGGCTTGAATTATTTCACGTTTTTAGTTTCATGTTACACCATTTGTCTATAACCTGTGTTGATTTTAATGACAGGTTTTGTCAGATTTGATCATCATTCAGACAAAAAAAAAAAAAAACAGAATTGCATGGGGGAAAAAAAATATGTGGTGGAGGCATGTTGCTTTAGGTATCAGTGAGATGATGAAATGTTATCCAGAAATTCAGTGTCAGGAGGAGATCCATGAGTTGGAAGGCTTACCGAACACTGCACAGCGGATTACACTACTGTGAAGAGGATTTTAAAACTATGGAAAGTTATCATGGCAACAATCATTTTATCCTGCCCTGCAATTTGTTTGGTGGAACCCCTGCTGCATCAACACAGTGGTCTCGATCTTAAAATGGATTAGGGCTGTGTTTTATCACACAGTGCTATTCTCTGTCTGATCACTCAGGGTTCAACATTAAGCAGCACCTGATGGCCTCTGGGTGCATAAAGTTACTCTGTGACCACCAAATATTCCATGTACATGGCTCCCTGTAGCTACCAAGTTTTACCCCTTCCCCTACCGTGAACACAAGGTTATGTCCCATTTCCTCTGAGCCTTTTAGTTCAACATTCTATGAAAACAGTGAACAGTCCTCTCCGCTGGCTGGATACCAACATGTTGGGACTACTGAAGTCTGGGATTACTAAACCTATTCAAACTGCTACTGGGATCCTTACAGAAGAACCAAAATGTGGAAATTTAATGGCAAGAAAAATGTAGGAGTGAATTTAAGCAGGAGTTTGTGCCACCACTTGTCTCAACAAAACAATCTGAAACACCACATCACAGTTCATGGGAAAAGTGGACAAGAAGTGTCACAGTTAAGGAAGGTTGTGCTGTTTTTACATGAGTTTCCATTTCGGCCATCAAAAATGTACTGCACACCAAATTTAGGGGTTTGGTGGCCTTTGAGGTCAGGGCTTAAAAATGAGTGTCTCTCCCTCGATCAAGGTTCAAGATTGTACGGCCGCGCTAGCTGCTCCTTGAGACTGTACTTGTGGATAGGAGTGCTAACATGTTCACAGTGCTAACATGCTGACATATATGTGTTTACCACGATCGCCATCTTAGTTTAGCTTATTCACATTTGGACACTTGCTACTCAACAATACACAAAATTCAGCTGAGGCTGGAGGGAATCTCATCAGTTTGGAGTCTTTGCTTATAAAGTCAGCCCATCACAAAATTTATTAAAATTAATACTGAGGAGGGGCCATGAACATTTCATGATAATAAATCATGTTGTCGAGAAATTACTGTCTCACAAAAACTGTCAACTCTTGGTCCGCTCAGTGAAAATCGGGGGATTACAAACGTCATTAGGATTCATCCCCTGGGGACCACGGGTGTCTGGATCAAGTTTCTTGGCAATCTGTCCAATAATTGTCGAGACATTTAGTCTCCACCCAAGAAGTGGACTTTGGTTGACCATCGGGTTTCCATTCATAGAGCTACGCCACCAGTATCACAGCAAATACAACACAATGTGGAGAAATCTGTCAACTTTAATACAACAGAATACAACACTTGAATTCTTTGTAGTTTTGCACTCACTCTTATTTTTTTTTATCTCTGTCTGACATAAGCTTTTAGGAAACCATGTGATGGGTCCTGTGTGTGTGTTTGTGACTGAGTGTGTGACCTACTGTCCATTTTGTTTGCTGCTCTTAAACGTGCACATTTATGACTGTATGATCAAGGACCTCTTGCGGTTGCACTGATTCACAAGTTTTGAAAAACCTTGAAAAACCCATTTTACTGACTGCTCTATTTTATACTGACTCCTGACTCATATACATCCTCATTCAAATCTTCAAATGAGATGCTTCACCTGTTGCCTGGTGGAAATCTCCACTCCTCTGAGTAAAAAGTTTGAACATGTATAAGAATGTTGCCATGATGAAACAAACTTTTTTTTTGTTTTCATACTATTTTCTATTGATTTGACAGCATTTGTGATTATTATGATGACGTTTTATGTTTGAGAGACAATAACAGAGAAAACTAACAGAACAAAGAGAAAACACTTGAATGTTATCAAAGCTTACACGACTGAAAAATCTTTTCAGAGGTTTTATTTTGATCCTTTTTATTGTTCGGCCACATTGTTTCCACACATAGCTTCCTCACATGTGGGTGGAAAGCGATTTGTTTGAATTCGGTCCTTTATTTCTTGCTATGAAAACATTTTATGCGGAATGGATCGTGGGTAATGCCAACCCCTGGCACGCTCACTAAATATGTATTGCCCATGAAAACCATTCTGTTTTTGACAGTGCTTCTGTTGGGCGGTAAACATCTGTTTCTTCTTACCGCAGTGTGCGCTCCCACAGTGCTCCAGCAATGCACTTTGTGTCGAGCAACCTCACTGACAGAGATGACACGAGTGCACTGAACACACATTTACAAACTCCCGGTTCTCTCAGAGCCACTCAAGTATTCTCTGCGTCGCTGGTTCCCGGGAGCCTCGACAATACAGCTCTTGCCCAGCCATGCTATCTTGATTGCCACAGTAACAGCTTCTCTCCCTGAGGACCAATCAGCCAGACTCTTTGTCAATAAAGCAGACTGTTTTCTCCTGCCTGGCTGAACTGACCCTTCGCAATTGCTGCTTGACCCATGTCACAGTACAGACAAGAAAATACACACCAGTGGTGAAGAAGACCCACTGTCAGTCGACACAACTACCTTCCACACAACACAGCCACCAGGCGAAGGGAGGAAAGAGACAAACATTTGGCTGTGTTTTTTTAACCTTCATTTATCCAGGCTTTCTCCAAGCAAACCTCTGCTTCACATCGATTCATCTGATCGTTGTAGTTGTACCACGTCTTCATAGTCCTGAGGGTTAAGTGCCTTGTTTGAAGGGCACTTTAAATGCTTCAGTATGCTTCACACGCACCTTTGCAGCGTAGGAATTAAGGGGACTGGGACGGACTAGATTTGTATCTTTCTGAATCTGACAGTCTTCACATAAGTACCTCCCTCTTCCTCAGTTGTTGCACAGTTTTTGTGTGTAGCAACCATACGAAACACTTGCGCTTTAGAGAAGAGGCAGTCCAAAAATGTCATACCTGTTTGAATGATTCATACAGCCCGTCCTCAAAGATGTCCTTTATTAAATAACACATCAAATAGGAGCTGCCGTTTTTGTTTGTATGAAGTTTGTTTTTCTGTTTAACTCGAAGTGTTTCTGATTTTCTTCTGAAATAAAGTAAAAGTAGCCTTCCATGACCTAACCATGAGCAAAAAAAATGGCATGAATTGTCTTTGATGATGAACGTTTGAATCATGTATAAAAACTTCAAAAATCAAAACTTTCTTTTGACAGGCAGGTGGACATATAAATTGTCATATTGTGATGTTCTTCTGTAGCGTCAAGTTAAGTTAAATTACCTTATATTATCTTCTGTTACATTGTTATGTTACGTTATTATGTTACGTTATATTACATTACTTTACATACTTTGATATGCTGCCTTGCATAAGTAACATACTTATTTCAGCCCAAACCATGATCTTTTCCTAAACCTACCAAAAGAAGCTTTTGTGCCTTTATTTTGAAAGTATACCCGGATGCAGCACATTTATCATTGCTAACTTAAATGCAGAGCCTTGCACATTCAAAACTGACACTAGAGAAGTATCTATGGTGTCGGATTTTGAAGTGTTGGCCCACAGACAAAGCGGCTGCTTCACTACCAATTTGACAAGTTTGGAGTGAGAACATGTCGATTCATTGTGTCTCCCTCAGTGTTCTGACCAGCTTTTCACCCTGCTTTCCAGCATGTCCACTCAGAACAGGTAGAGACACTTGTGCCTTTTGACATGACTTTATAAGATCCTTTGTATGAACTAGTTTTTGTTGAAGTTTACATATTGAATCATATTACTTGTGTGATCTCTCTACTCCCAGTAAGTCTATGTCATGGACTGTGGCAAGTTTGCACTTTGTGACCACTTCTATTTACAACAGAATGTCAAGGTGCAGCTCAGAAGGGGAGAGTGCCCTCAGGTCAGAGCTTGCTGACCTGAGGATTATATTTCTGCCTTTAGCCCAAGATGTCGCCCTGGTGGTCTTGCCAGTCAGTGACCTCCAGCTCACCCTCAACCAGTCAGTAACTGACTGTGAGACAGTCAGGATAAGAGTCAGCACTTGCAGGTCTGAGGTCAGGGCACTCAACTGGAATAATGGGTTCAGAGTGAGCTGCTGCCGCGAGTGAAGGAGTTCAAGCTTCTTAGAGTTTTGTTCACAGAGTATGAGATGGACAGGTGCAGGTCAGGTGAACCTCTGGGTTTACCAGTCCATATAAGACACAAAACTCAAATAAAGTTGTGCCTTTAGAATATTGGCTAAAAGGATGAGATCAGAAGTACAAGAGGCCAAAGTGAGTTTTCTACACAGGATATTTGGACTCAGAGTAAAATCACAGCTCCTTCAAATCTAACAGAGCCAGGTGAAGCTGCCGAGGCGTCTGATGAGGGTGCCTTCTGGCAGTCTGATTGTGGAGCCTCAAGGGCAGACTAAGAACATGCCGGAGGGACTATATACTCGATGGAGCTGAGGTGAAATAAAGAGTAAAAGGCCATTCAGATCACTATATTTACTTTATGATCATTGCAAACAACCTGGATTATCAATGGAAAAAAAAGTTTATTGAGAAATAAAGGGAACTACTAATCGTTTACAACTTTAATGTAACTTTGTGCTTTTGTGCATCATTTCTACAGGTCACGATAATGTTGTACTTACCAAGTTTATTGCTAAGACCTATTAACACAGCGGCATCATTACAACTCAAAGAGGCAAGTCCACCAATCATCTGACTGCTCAACACGTTCTCTCTCCCACTGCATCCAAAACAGCAGATTGGTCAGTTGCTCCACACTGTGTCACTGTAGTGGGCCTTTTCCACCATTGCTTTTGGCCACGCCAGAGCCAAACCATACCGCACCAAATTGCATTACCATTATCATTTTCAGCGTGCCGAACCACGCTGTGCCACGCCTAGACAGACCTAGTGGGACCAAAGTGATCCAAAGTGGCCAAAGTGGGTCGTGAAACCAACCTCCAAATGAAAACATTTCCTGTTTGTGCTGCTTCATAATAAAAGCATTTAAATAACAAAACAACACGGGACATTTATTGTGAAGAATTTAAGGAAAGAGTGTGTTTATCCCAGAGAAGTACTGTATATAAACGGTTTATCTATCTTTTTACAGCTGCTCGATTCGGGCTTCCTTGAGCTCATCATCAAGTAAAAGACACACCTTCAAGTGGGAAGTCCTGTTGTAATGGAAATGCAAACCCCTGGCAGGCTGGGCTGACGTGCCGAGTGAAACCGAGTCGAGCAAGGCCAGCTCTGAGCATGGAAAAAGGTACTCCTCTAGAGTCAGTTTTGTAAAGTGACACTGATACCAACAGAGTGTCTATGCAATACCTTTTTGACACAATGCAGCTCTACACCCTGAAGTTTTCTTCATGTTTTATTAGGTATTCTGTCATTTTAGTCATGACTTTACAGTTTTCTTGAAATAATCCTTTCACATTAGATGCATGTATCTTCATCAGACACCATACACATGTAATATAGCCACACTTTGGAACATTTTGGTGGCAAAAACCATACAAAGAGTATTTTTTTTAACTAGATTTAGGGTACTAGAATGATTGAATGCAGGTATCGTTTGGCTGGAGAAGTTTTGATACTACTTGGTACCGGGTTATTTCAATTGATACTTTAAAGGTATTGAGTAGCGATACCCAGCTCCAGTCAACATCTACAAAAATATCCAAAAGATAACCAGTTTTTCTTGATATATCAAGCAGTGGTGGGATGCAGCCGTGAAGAGGATGAAGAGCGAGAAAGCTCTGCTCTCTACTGTTTGTTTCAGAGATACTGAACCCCCTGCTCTTTCAGCAATTAACTTGGTGTGCACAGTATTGTTCCTAAGGATAGAAATACAGAAATAACACAAAAGTAGTATGAAACCAGATTTTCACTTTCAGAATTTATACACAGTGTGGGATTTTGTAAACCTTTGTGTTACAAATTAAGGTAACATACCAGAGATAATTGGAGGAGTCAAACAGAATGCGACCACCCAAACACAGTGCTACAGAGTACATCTGGCAATGGCTTCATAAATTTCCAGAACCAGCAGACAGCAGCTTTCAGAGGCAAACTAATCTAATGTAAAGTTCCTGTAATAACATTATCCATCATGCTCACTTTTAAAATAAAAGTTACGAAGGGCATTAAAGCGTCAAAACCCATTGTCTCTGACTCCTGCTGGGTAGCACTAATTACTAACAAAGAGCCATATGCACGTGCTCATGTGACTGAAGGAAGAAGTGGAGTCCAGCAGTGTCGATTTGTTTCTTTGACAAGCTGTCACCAGCTGCACTGCCCAGGGGTTTCACACTGTATAAAACTCTGCTCCCACTCCATAGAAAAACATGATCCACTCTCTTGTGCAGTGTTTCTGTGCATTATCTGTTGTGCTATTTGTAGCCGCCTACCTAACTCGTAATGAGAGCTCATCGCTAATTAGAATGACAAAAGCATGGCGACGTGGCGCTGATGCACCTGCATCAACACATGAAAAGACTTCAAAGGTACCAATGTCAACACAACATGGAGAAGACAGAGGAGATGAATAATGCAGACACACACGAGTTCAACTGCACACACACACACACACACACACACACACACACACACACACATGCACGTCCATCCTCCACACACACAAAAAGAGAAAGGATGTGAGTTAAATTACAGATACAAACCCTGAGGGAGCAGCTACTATATTATAAGTCCAGTGAGAGCAAAAAAAGCTATATTAATGCATCTTTCATGAGCTTGGCCCCTTGGCCCCGGAGTCCCTCAGCAGCCGGCGAGCTGGCTGCCTCCCTGTGGCTCCCGGATTTCCCCCACTGTTAGCCTCACGCTGCACATCTGGGGACTGAAAGAGCTCCGGCTATCAGGTTACCCTCACAGCCTGGTGATACACACACCTCCACCCTGGACTCAGCTACAAACACAGGTGTGTTTGTGTGTATAGTTTGTGTGTACGTATGTGAACATGCATTTCAATGTATGTGTGTGTGTGTGTGTGTGTGTGTGTGTGTGTGTGTGTGTGTGGGATGTGTAGAGTGAAGGGTTCAGTGTCTCACACCATGGACAAACTCTGCTATCTGTCTTCATCAGTCCTCAGTTAGTCTCCTTCTAATCCGTCTATTGACAGAGTGACTGCTCAGTTACTTCTGCAGGTTTCAATATGGACGACCAGAGAGTCTAATTATAGCTTGATTGTTCACTAATTGATATTTAACATGACAATTACACAAACGGTAAAGGACAGGCCTGAATAAATCAACACATGACAAACACTGAATACGGTAGATTAATAAAAATACAAATAGATAATAAAAATGAATATAAACAAATTAGTATTAGTATTAATCTTCAGTTTCCACTCTGCATTTACAAACTTATTGTCTGTCAGTATATCCATCTATGGTACGCATTATGATGCCCATTAGGAAAAAATTGTTTGTAATGTCTTTTGTCAGAAAATAGACCATGTAAACATAATATTTTTTAGGGTAAACTTTGGGATATGTTATTTAAAGCAACACTGTACCATAAAGGTAAGGAAAGAAAACATTTAATGTTTGTTTCAAATTTGAATAAAATATATGGTAATAGTAATGGAAAATATTCAGTTGTCTCACCAGCTTAAACTTAATGCCATTAGAATTTGTAAAAACATGAAAAAAATGAACTGTTTGCATAAGTTTGTTTGTCTGGATGTTACCTTCAGGCAACCTTGTACCATTGTAAAACAACCTGTAGGTATGAATGAATACCAAGACAGTGAATCACATTTCAGTGTTTCAGCATTTGTGTTACATTTAAGTGCTTGTTTTCTGTTTCCTGGTGTGTGTCTGTCCTGACAAACAGTATGTTGTCACCTATTGTTGTGTTGCTGTAACCTTTGGCTCACTGCTTATGAGTTAGAATATAATAA
>JAJHUR010139255.1:2372-28253 GCA_027495735.1 Lutjanus campechanus
GCTAATGTTAATGGGTTAGAGGAATCCTGCAGAGCTACCTGGAGCCAGCTCTTTCCTGAGAAACCTGATAACCATACAAAGATGCATGAGAGGACCACTTTTGATGATCGTATGACTGGGGGCCAGGCTGGAACAGCGGGGCTCACACTTGCACACAAGCACTGGCACAGACCGAGGTTGCGATAACACAGTTCGACTGGATGTACCTGTGGTGTACAGGGTACAGTATGTGATTACACAGAAACTGTTTCGTGGCAAACATCTACCAATACACAAGATCTGCTGTGGATCCCTGGTGGTGTTTAGGTGAGGTAGAAAAGACATCAAATATTAGAGCTCTGTTTGCTGGCAATGTGAGCTGCTGACATTTGCTTTAGGCTTTCCCTGAGTTCATGACAATTTACTCAATAATTTAAGACTTGCTCCAGGTTTGCAGCAGTACAGATACTGCTGATCTAACTGGTTTTAAATATAGTAATAATGATAATATCTTACTGATAGTGTGTCTAATCAGCAGTGTTGCCGGAGGTATGTCAATTACTGTATTTGTAAAATAATGCAGATCTTTACACAGGCAATCACAACTCTGTGTTAACTAAGTTATAAATGTATCATGGAAAATACACTGCCATAAGTGCCATAAAATCTTGCCACTGTTGCCTCTCTTTGCACCTGTATTTAACAACTTTTACTTGGTTTGATGTGGCTTATAGAGTTTGCAATCTATTTGCGTACAGGTTGGGATGCTGGCACGTAGTTGTAAGCCATTGTAGTCATCTTGCTGAACACATGAATGCAATGGAGGCTTGGGCGATATGAATTTTTTCCTACCTTCATACCCTCCAGACATTAAACCCAGGGTACACAGTATTATGACAGTATTTGTGTTGTTTGTGCTTAAAACTCCCACAATGTAGGTGGAATTGATCATCATAGCGGGACTGTTCCTGCAGCTGGGAAACGACACACGCAGGAGCTCCACTTCGTTCTTGAGGAGACGCAGCCTTCATTCGCTGACAAACTCAAACCTAAACTGTAAATTTACCGCATGGTCTTCACTGCTCACCTCATATTCACTTTAATTCCAACCATAGACTGTAATTAGTCTGCCCCTCGCCCTCTGTAATACTCACTAAAGTTACACACTCATGACAAAGTGGTACTAGTCAGTAGTCCACAATGTTTGTTAGCTCACCTTTATCATAGGTGCTGAATCCAAAATAACCCCTAACAGGGGCACAGCCACTGTCTTCTGTTTTGACTAATTAGTCCTGTAACTTTATCCCCAGTATCCCGTGTTTCTTCTTCTCATGAAAGCCATATTTGTGACTCCTGGTGGTGTAAGCTGCACACTACAATACAGCATCTCTCTATCAGTAGTGATATGAAACACATAGTTATAATGTGCAGTTTGAGGTCTTAGTCTATCTCAGAATACACAGACGTCACTGTATCTTTGCAATGAGGAACATTTTGATTGCGCAGTCATGCAACAATTTTTCAAATTATATGTTTTTCTTTTGGATCTTTTGAGAGTTAATAGATGGTGATATTTTAAAGGGATAGTTCACCCAAAAATGAAAATTCAGTTATTATCTACTCACCCTCATGCTGATTGAAGAGTCAGGTTTATTTTGTTAGTCTGTAAAACTCTGCTGGATTTTCACAGGAAAACAGTGTTGCTGAATCTCCCAAAGAATGGAAATGAGTGGTGACCAGTTTTCAAACCATAAAACAAACGTGAAAAATGAAAACATAAATACTGCTTGTATGGCGTAATCCAAGTCTTCTAAAGTCCTGACATGCTGTTTGCACACCGTCACGCCAGCCATGCCCAGTTCAGACGGTGTGCATGTGCACGTGGCTCCAAGCTAAAGATCTACAGTGAAGATTCAGGCTAAAAACATGGGACTTTAGGAGACTTGGATTACTTCAAACAAGCTGTATGGAGGCATTTTCCATTTGAAAACTTGTCACCATTCACTTCAGTTGTTTGGGAGATTCTGCAACACTGTTTTCCTGTGAAACTCTAAGAGACTAAGAAAATAAAACCCCAATTTTAATCGGCATGAGGGTGAACAGATGATGACTAAGTTTTCATGTTTGGGTGAACTATTCCTTTAATGTAGGCTAGAATAGTTTTTATTGAAAAATTTAATTTTACAGTGTGCTGAAATGATTTGGCATTGACAACAGTGCTGCTGTGTGTTTACCCAATGGCATATATTTATATTATTAAAGCATTGCAGCTTTATGACTTACTCAGACATAGGAAGTCTGTTTTCAGATGTCCAGTACCTTACCACACCAGGGCCACATGGAGTGAAACCTAAATAGTGAGGAAAATATTGTTAAGGCAGTAACAAAATATATGGAAGCAAATTTCATTTTACGATAAAACTCCTGGTGGTCCTGGTGCAGTAGCTCTTTTACCTCTGCTTGAAACAACTCAAAAATAATGTTCAGTTTACTCTGGTAGCAGGTATCTAACCCTCCTACTGACAGCTGATGTCTGAATTTCATTAAATGAATATAATATGACTAAATCAACCATGTATGACTCGTTAGCACAAATGACACTTAAAACATTTTGTCAATAGCACTAAACAAATGAAATTTACATTTCATTAACAGTGCGCGCTGAAATCCCAAACATTTCTATTTCCACAGAGAAAAATTAGAACAAGCTTGATTTAATCAGACAGTATAGTGGAATATCCCCTGTGTATTGGACAATTTCATTGAGGAGCCTTTATGTTTTTCAGCCTTGCAAATGTGTAGCCTACTTCACATAGCTCACATTAATTTACCTTGATTGTTGATTTGATTAGGTCTCTTTCAGGAAGTCGGTGGGAAATGGTTTTTACTTTCATGCGTCATGTATTATGGCACACCATGACAGAACTAAAAATAATATGGCCAGGACTGTTAAATTGTTTTCTGTCATTTGTCCCTCTCAGCCCTGCTAAGAAAGTCTGACACTTTCTCATTTTACAAAACGGTGTAGAACTTTCAGTGATGAAATCTAACTAGAACAATCGCTCCATCACAGACCCCCTCGGCTGTGACTGCGAAGACTAATAAACCCAAATGACAAGACACCAACCTAACTCTCTTTCGCTGAAACTTTTGAGCAATAAAAGAATAAAAGAACTTTTAGGAAATCAATATAAAGTGCTTGTACTTGATTAGGGCCTCTGATTCTTCTTTCAGAGCTCATGTAGACGAGTGGAGCTTCAAAGTTCTGCGTGGAAGGTCAGCAGCATAATTCACAGAGTCATTCCCAGCTCTCTGGGAGACGGCACCACTTACAGAGCCGAATATCCATTCAAATAAAAGCCCACGGGGGCCGGCAGCTTCGGCAAAACACAGCCAAAGATGTGGAGAGAGGGGAAGAGATGGAGAATGAGAAAATGTGTATAAGTTGGGTGGCTTTCAAGCTGAGTTAGTTCAATCAGGCAAGTAACGCGTGCAATTAGGGGTCATCAAAGTACATGACAACAAATATTACATGGAAACTTCGCCGCTGATGTTTAACAGAGATGATGACTGAGTTTCCCCGCTGTCTGTCTTCACTTTAGGTGCTGCAGGCTTTGCATTGTGAGACTTGTCTGTCAAACTTTCAGAAACCCCTTTTAAATTACTGCAAAGTTGGACCTGAGTGAGAAATGCTTTAGTAGTAGGAGTTGAAAGGGAAAGCTGCTGCCCTCGAGCTAAATAAGAACGAAAATCTCGGAGAGGAGTCAGAGAAGAGCCATTCACATCCAGCCCTGAGTGACAAGTGACATGACTTTCAGATAAAGGAAAATTAATTAGCACATCTCCATCATGCAGAGTAACATCAATTTTTTCTCCTGCCATGTAGTGTCATATCTAGAACTCGGTTTTTGATGGTTCCCGAACGATGATAGGATATCGATGTTGTTCTAGATATTATCGGATTTAAAGCTGTGCAGCCACACAGCAGCTTATTAGCCTGAGGTTAATTATTTGTTTTGTTTTTTAATCAGATTTCAAGTGGGAACCAACTTTCTGCACTAAAACTTGAAGCACTCGAAGCCTAATGAATGAAATTACCTCCACTCATCCACACTTCATTTCATATTGAATAGATTAAAATCTAAATGCATTTTCAAGTAATTTGTGAGGCTGAGGGGGACATTTATACAGTTTGTTTTCTGTATGTGGCCATGTGCAAGAGATCTGTCCATTTTTCTATATTCCCCTAATCAAGATTTATGATGATTTATCAGTTCGCTTTAAGGCGCCTGAAGGAATTCAGATGTTGAAGACAAACAAACGTTTAGCAATAATGGTTATGTTATTTATTGTTTCTCTTTAATATCATTTCAATTCATTTGTCCTACACAGCATACATGCTTGGCCAAATTTTCACAAAAAGAAAATGGATCAGACATGACATACAAAGGCAAAAAATATCAAATCAACAAAGAAGCAAACAAAGAAATACAAATAGCACATGGCACAAGGTGTTATGCATTAAATATGTATTTATGTAGACTCACACTATGGCTGCCCCATGAAAGTTGAAGATTCGGATATTCAATCAAAGACCTCTCAGTGGACTTTACACTGTACAAATGGCAAAATGATGCCTTGTGCACCACATCACATCGAGGCTTCATCGTCTGAACAAGACGACGGTTGTCTGAATCCCTTCACAAAGAGTCTATCATGGCCCATTACATAATCTCTCCTTCCATTCTTACCCCCTCAAAACAAGAAGCCTCAGATCTACACTCTGTGTCACTGCTTCACCAGCTGCTTGATCAGCGCAGTGCTGGTATGATGGCATGATCACTGGTGCTGATGTAATTGGCTGCTCTCAAATCACAACGAGGTTTTGGCGTGGGTTCATGAGAACGCTTTGGAAAACAGTTGACAGTAAACACAGTTTGTCGCTGCATCTCCGAAAGCAAGCTAAGACTCTTGCCATACAAAGCGAAAGCCATATATCAACAACATCCAGAGACGCTGCAGACTTCTTAAGCTCATCTGAGATGGACTGACGCAAAGTGGGCAAGTGTGCTGTGATTTCAGTTTGTTACCAGCACTAATTTCAAAAGCCAGCGTCTGTGATAGTATTGGGGTGTGTTAGAGCCCATGGCATCATGGGTAACTGTCATATCTGTGAAGGCCCCATTGATGCTTAAAGGTACATACAGGTTTTGGAGCAACACATGCTGCCATCCAGATGTACTTTTTCCAGAGTTATCCCTCCTTATTTAAGCAAGACATCACCAAAACACATTCTGAATGTGTTACAACAGTGTGGCTCAGGCACTGTCAGCACTGGTCAGCCTGCAGTCCAGACCGGTCTGTCATTGAAAATGTGTGGTGCACTATGAAGCTCAAAATACAACAACAGAGCCCCCGGACTGTTGAGCATCTGAAGTCGTATAACAAGCACGAAGGACAAAGAATTTCACTTTAAAAACTTCAACAATTACTGTCCTCACTTCCCCAAATGCTTACTGAGTGTTGAGAAAGGAAAATGTGATGTAACACAGTAGTAAACACGTCCCTTCCCCAAATGTTTTGGAACGCAGCAGGCATAAAATTCAGAGTCTATTTTAACAAAAACACTGAAGTCAGTTTGAATATTAAATATCTTCCCATTGTACTGTTTCAATTTAATATAGGTCGAAAAGGTTTTGCAAATCATTACATTCTGTTTTTTTATTCATGTTTTACACAGTGTCCCATTTTTTTGTAACTGGGGTTATATTTCGTACAATCTGTAAACTGGCATGTGCTGCAAAAATTCTTGAAATTTTCAACTCTGTCCTTTCTAGGAGTCATAATAAGCAATGAGGAACCACAACAGAGCAGTGAGACATGGTTACATCAAGGTCCTTGAAAGTGATAATGGATATATATATATAGAAATATTAGTGGGCGTTCTGTTTATCTCACTTCATTATCTTTAAATGTCTCCAGTGCAGAGCAGATCATACAAATATATAAAATTCAAACTGTAAAGTTAGTTGTACATCTATTGCTAATTAACTTCATCTTGCAAGCAATCTGTTTCCCTCCAGTACCTTAATCCGTATCAGCATTCACTCTGTAAACAGGGGAATATGGACATATTTGTCTTGAATCATCCGTATTACTCAGAGTCTGTAGCTCGCTGTTTGTCGAAGCCTAGCGATGCTCAGTGTGACTCGAGTCTTACTTAACCAGAAGATAAAACCCTCAGGTGACTTTGCTCTTAATCACCTCATGCAAATCATGCCATTAATGTTTTTTTTTTTTTGCTTCAGATTACATCAAAGGCTCAGTCATTTTAGGTGTAATTGGCACAGAAAGGGTACAAGCAGGAGTGTAACTGCAGTAGTGTTGCGTGTCCTATCATCATTTATCAAACACTCTTGTAGTCATACATATTCATACCGTCAGATGACGTTCTTGCATTGTAAATACTCAATGATGCTCTGAGAAAATGGAAAATGAATGTCAAAGTAAATTAGTGTGCAAACCATTACCCCTATGAAGCCATTTGCACAGATATATCTTCTGTACAGTTCTATAAGACTCCCATGCATTAAAAAAACTTACAGAACAACTTCAGCTGTTACTGTACTGCAGTGTAGACTTTACTGCAGGGCTTCTGCTCTAATGAATAGTACATGAATTTTCTGTTCAAGCTATTTTGGTGATGCTTTTCATGAAACGGTTATTTTATTTAGACTGCTTGTCTTTCCTTTGATATCTGAGTGCTAACAGGAGATGGAGAGCTAAAAGTAGAACAGCATGTATTTTTGCTTCCACGTCGAACACGGTGACGTGGCAGCTTGAGGAGAGTCAACAAGGTATGAGTTTGGGTATTTATTTTACAACGCATGTCTATTTAAAGAGTCTTTGTGCAGCCGGTTTGATATGTGAACATATTTCCAGACTGAAAAACTGAAACAAACGGGTACATAGAACATTGGTTCTGCGTTCATAAAGTATCCAGTTAAATCATTTGAAGCTCACACCTGTGTTTTGCATTTCAGTCTCAGTGTGGTGCTTCTAGCTTTCAATTTCTAGCGCTTTAAAAAAAGCATGCACATATAGCAGAACCTGTGTAAAGATTATCCTCTGACCTTTTTCCATTTTTTGAGCAGAACGATTTCAGTGCAGCTCCTGCTGTTCATTTCTGATCTGTCCTTAAATTCAGCGTTGCCAGATGGAAAATGCAGCAATATTGTACTACGACTTTGAAATGATCATATTTTAACAAAAACATATATATTGTGTATATACTCAAACAGCTTGGAAAGGGACCAGGATACAACATCAAATGGCAAAACTATACCATGTGCACCTTGTTACACTGAGGCTCCCTCGTCTGAACAAGACGACACCTGTCTGCAACTGTCAGTTGCTGCCCATTACGTAATCAATCCTTCAATTCTCACCCGTCAAAACAAAAGCCCCAGATCTACACACTTTAACACCAGCTGCTTGACCAGTGGTGCTGATGTGACTGGTTGCTCTCAAATCACAACAAGTTTTTGTTGTCAGTTTATTGAAATACCAAAATTATTGTGCATTCTGCCATTTTGGAATTATTGATTGTATATTGCACATTTGTTGAAATTTTGATACAAATATGATCATTATCATATCTGGCAACTAAATGTAGCTGCATGTGTTTTAGGAAAAAATATAGTAATATAACCGTAAATGAGGCTTTGAGCCATCTTTCACCCTGTTTTTGTCTTGTTCCACTACACATCACATGATAGTGTCTTTAATGATGTGTTTTGAAGTGTTTTCACAGACAATCCACACATCCTGTACCGAACATAGGGCTGTGATGGTATGTGTTTTTTTTCTGATGGCGGTTTTCCCTGACTCCCCAAATAATTGTGTTTTATTGGACTGTATTGAAGGATACTGTTCTAAGTGTAGCGTAGTTCCATTCAGTTCAGTCACGAGTGAGCAGCAAACTGATGCTGCTGCTCGTAGCGGAGTAGAAACTTAAACTTAGCAGTATGTCGTCAGTCTGGCAGTAAATGTACAGTACAGGTTACAGTGTGTCAGTTCATAAATGCTGCAGCTTCTCTAGATCAATGAAAAGTCTTGTCACTTATTTCTCAGCTGCAGGAAAACTGAAAGCGTTTAGCCACAAAGTAAGCTGAGCTGGTAATGTTAAGCTAACGCTAGCATTGTACCTTTACAGCTTTAGCTCTGGTGCAATCTTAACTCTCTCAGAAGCTTTGTAATGGAGACATGGTAAAAAAAAAATCATTAACAGTACATCCAACACTCACTGCCCTTTGTGTCAATTTGATCAATTTTTGCATGTTGTCAGCATATTGTTAGCATGTTGTTAGCCAGCCACTGGCAGTCCCTTGTCTTTGGGTTGAGCGTCATTGAATTAGAGGCCCTGTTCCTGACTTGTTGTGTAAGTATTGCAGTTAAAGATATAAATAATAAATCTGATCTACATCATCCTTATCATTTGTTCTTCATGCTACACATCCTGTGAGTACATCAGTACCTACAAGAGCATATATTGATCAACCAATTTGTACTTCATGCCACTGGTAATAGCTATTAATATTACCATCAGTTGAGTAAATGAAAGAAATACATAGCGTGAAGCACCCAACATTGAACATAAGTCTTTCCATATTCTGTGTGGATCAAACAGGCCTTGTCGGCCTCCCGCTGAGGCACCAGCTGTGCGTACTCCGTGTACTCAACTACGTCTCCCCCCCCTTCCTGCTAAACCTTTGCCATGTGAGCTGGCCTTAAAACCAGCAGACCATGTACAGGTCATGCTGCACATGGAGTCGTTACTCTGATTTTGTGGCTTAACCCCAGTTGACAGCTTTCACCACCAACATGTTAATCGCTCGCCGAAGAATGAAGCATCTGTAATTTCAATATTCCATAATACCTCCACTTTGTCTTAGATTTTGCAGAAATCAGGAAACTGCGTACCTATTTAGAGATACACATGATAACCACATGGGAAGGGTGAAGCTCTGCAGACAGGCAAAACTATATCTCCAGTGCTTATTGCTTTTCTTCAGCTGTCTTTTTAAATTTGAGGCTCACAGTGCACTTGAAGCTGCACTTCAGATTGTGACAGAAGAGCTGATGCAGAGGTTGTGCACTACAGCACGAGGGAGAGAGGAGGGGAAGTGGTGTTGTGGTGGGGGTTGGGGGCAAGGGGGGTTCGTGACAAACCCAGTCAGTTCATGCTCACAATGCACATGTGCTTCGTTCCTCGGGGAGGCGAGGCTGAGAGGCTGACTCCCTTGCTCCCCTGGCCAACTTTAACCCTCAGGCCAAAGTGTGACACTGGCAGTCTCAGATGGGAGTGCATGTCAAGTGTGCAGCGAAATACCCCAGGTGCCAACAAGGATGTAAGTGCCCTCAAGCATAACTCGTAAGTCTGTGAGGTGCATGAGGGGAAGCCTGTCCTATTGATAAAGCGACTTGGACCGCGATGTTATTTAAAGCAACGTCCCCAATAAACCTTAACCCATTCAGGCACCCAATCATGTATTATTAGAACCCTCTAACTAAAATGTTGATTCCATGTGACATGATCTCTGCGAGAGTGGGACTGGGAGCAGAAGGCCTTGAATTTCCTCGGGGAGTACTGGCAGCTGTGTTTTGCATCAAAAACATTTAAGGATAAATAAAATAGGTCTTTACAACTGGAGTCAAACCTTTTAGTGATTCATTGTGCAGTTAAACACAGAAGCAGCAGAATTACAACTGGAATAACCTCCATCAGTGGCAAAGGTTTAAATGCAAAACACTGCGAACAGCATAAACGGTGCTGCTTTAAATTAGTCTGCTCCCCAGCAACCAAGAAAATATGTAGATGAAAATACAATAAAAGTATGTAATTATCTTAACCTAAATCTACAACAACGGTCTTATAAGTTGGTGGATTATGGGCTTTTCATTTCTCACTTTTCGTACTCTCTAAAGCATGCTGGGAGTTTCAAATTTAAAGCCAATTTTGACTTCCCACATCTAACCATAAATGTTCACAGCAATAAAAATGTGTTTTCAACAATTTTCCACTAAGATTATAGTTTTTAAAGCAACTTTAAAGCTGTTGGTTGCATTCCAAGAGATGTAAAGGGACCCGTTTCTACAGGAAACTGGCATTAGAGGCAAATTCAGAAAACCTACATCTTTCTATCTAGAGGGCAATTGTGCTTTGTGAACATCAAGAAGAGCAGGGTGCAGGTCTCTGCCAGGCAACTGATGGTGAAGCACCTCCTCCAATGTCACCACAACTGGCAGATGCAACCAGCGGAGATTTGTAAAGTTCTGCCGTTATTGTCCCAAACTGAAAGAAGACTTCAAACTGAAGCAGTTGTTGATCGTTTGGGGCCCCTAGCGGCCGGTTCCGAGCAGTCAAAAATGAGAATTACTGCCTTCACTAACCAGTTAAGCTGCAGTTTACATCCATGTCCAGACTCATAATGTATGAAGTGAAAACTTTGAGGGAATTTAATATGAAACTTACCACTTTATTGACCTGTAACTTTGAGGGAATTTGAAAAAAAGGTGTCAAGTGTACATGTGTGATTTCAGTGAATAATCTCCAGTGAGAAACATGCTGTCTTCAGTGAAGTCGACCTTTGACCTTTTGGGTAACCTTTTGTGTGTAATATTGTCAAAATTAGTGTATGAATTCTTGAATTCGAGGCCAAAAATGTGTCTAGAAAGGTCACCGTGACCTTGACCTTTGGCCACCAAAATCTAATCAGGTCATCCTCGAATCCAAGAGGATATTTGCAACAAGTTTGAAGAAATTCCTGCCAAGCGTTCCTGAGATATCACCTTCATGAGAACAAGACGGACACGAGGTCACAGTCACATGACCGTTGACCACCAAAATCTCATCACGTTATCCTTTAATTGTGCATTTGTGAAGAAATTCCCTCAAGGTGTTCTTGAGATATTGCGTTCACAAGAATGGGATGACTTGAAAACATAATGTCTGGGGCCACAGCTGTCACCTCAAAAAGGTTTTTCAAGAATTCTGATTTAAGTCTGAGGTCCTTCAGTATATTCAGTCATGAATGCGCACACAAAAACTGCATCTGTCCAGTAATATTTGAGATTAGCTGCGGGCAAGCTTCAGGTCTGTTGGTCATGCACACACACACACACACACACACACGTGTGCAAAGCGTAATTAATTTACAATATTACAACTCTGCTGTCTGCAACTCACTGGTCAAAGCGCATGCAAAGTCTTGTACTAACCGACTTCAGAGAGTTAGGACTCATTTCTGAAAATGTAAAACCAAACTTCATAAACTCATGATTTACTGCTGAATAAATTGAACATCTGTCCAATGCATGGGCATGTTGAGGCTTTGCAGCTGTGCAGTTTATCCCTCCTTCCAAGGCAAGACCTGATGAATGAGATCCTGTTCTCCGTGGAGGGCTTCCTTGCCAAATGGATGCATTTATTCCACAACGGCTTTGCATGATAATAATGAGGGTCACTTTTTTCCAGACTGGGTTTGGAGGAGTGACAGACAGATTTATGTGGCAGACCAACCATGTGGATTGCTCTTTTCAAAGGTTTTTAAGAGTAAAAAGTGTTTCATCATGCTTTGTGCTACCTAAAGATACAGGACTTATTCAAAGCATCTAATTTCAATGGAAGGACTCTTTTCAACATCCAAGATTAATTGTACTTTGATTTATTGCAGGTTTTCTGTACAGTCTCTCTTGTATGATCAAGCTTTGTAGATTACACTGACTTGTTATCGTAGATAAACCCCCCAAATTATTCAGAAACAAGTCAGAAAGCGTGCTACCTCGAACCATAAATCATATCATTATCATTTTTCTTTCTTTTTTATTTTTTATTTTTTTTTACAAGACCCAGTCTCTAGGCAGGAGATGTGCCTGTTATTACAGCTGCAGCACTAGCAGGATTAGGAAATGAATATTATTGTTATTTAGTTAAACCATATCATGTGCTGTCATTCAAATTCAGGATGTCATTTGCGGCAAGCAAAGCACGAACCAGACGAGATCATGGAAAACTCAGTTAGATCAAAGAAAGCATCTTGCTTTTCCGAAATCTTTATTTTAATTTGATGTCACATAGGGCTGGACAGTATATAGATTTTAGATCAATATGAGAAGATATTCTCTTAGATTTTGGATATTGATATGTGATGATATGGCATCAGTGTTGGTTTTTTTTGTTTTAAAGGCTGCACAAGGACCAGCCAAATGTTGGTAAAATATGCAAGTGGTTGGTAGATTTGCTTCACTCACCAGCCAAAAAAAAAAAAAATACAATGGCAAAATTTGAACATTTACTAGCCATTTGGCCTTTGCACGCAAGTTAATTCTGCGTGCTGGCCACATTACAGTGGAGTGATTATTTGCCTTTAACTACTTGGTTATTATATCCACATTCCTGATTTTGTCATTTGTTGATTTTTGTCTAGTATTTGGTCAAAATAATTGCGATGCATGATTTGGCCCGTACATTGTACTTTTATAAGATAATCTTAAGTCTGCACCATTAAAATTTAAATTATGTTATTTTAGACCAGTGACTCCCAAATTAAAGAATGCCAGGGCACAATTTAGACCAATCGTACCAATAATGAGATATAAAATATTCCTGAGCTAATGTGCCACGTCATACGCTGTAACACCTGTTGAACTAGGTCAGATAAATGAAGAATAACATGTCATTTAAACCCCGTAGTTTAGTTTTAATTAGTTCTGCTTACTTTTTTAAAAATTAGTTAAATATTTTATGGTAATTTCAAACTAAATTAAAACATTTTACTTATTTTTCATGACCTCTCAAGGTCCACCTGCAGGCTCACACTTTGGCAAACACTTATTTAGAAAATGTGTATGTCAAAATATATATTATGTTGTGGAAAAGCTTAAAAATATTGCTCTTATTGGTAAGTGGTCATGTGTAAGTGTGGAGTTAGGAGAGCAGCCATAATGTCCCTTTCCCCTGAAACCTCTCCAGCTTCTTTCGGGGGAACACCAGAGCTCCAGTGCCAGGAGGGGACCTGCAGTCCATTAGACATGTCCTGGGTCCACCACAGGGTCTCCTCCCACTCAGCTGTGACCGGTACAGTACAGCTACAAATAGAGACACATAGGTGGCATTTGTACAAGGGGCCTAGGGATCCCACATAGAGGACATTTTTCCAACGGTCACACTTGGGACAACACCGGTGTTACTAATTATACCCGATATTTTACACTTAAAGGTACTCTTCAATGATGCTCAATTTCTGTAGAGTGCTTACTTCGATCTTTAGCGTTCTTGCCTCTTTGGTTGAGCTTTTTCTTGTGATGCGCTTGAAGGTGTGTGTGTGGATTAGAAGTGTTGCCTCCAGATGTTGCCACCTTCATCATCCATTCACAGGTTTTCAGATTGCCTCACTAACATTATCAGGTTCCCTGTTAGCGTTGCGTTTAAATCCGAGATATCACCAAATGTTCGCTTTTGCTTTTTGCTCAGACACCAAATCCTCCACCATAATCGCATCTGTCAACCCTCCTCACTCTCGTCATGTGATACGTGAAATCTGATTCCTGCTACTCTGCGGTGTGACTCTGCTGCTGCTGCTGTATATGGAGAGACTTTGAGTTTATAATTGTAGCCTCTGTCGTCTAAGTATTGATAACATGCTTAGTATTTTACAAATTAGAGTAGAATTATTATTATTTGATGAATGTGGGTGCTGAAATACATGTATGCATGTATGTGTATGCCTGAACACCCACTGCAAGAGGCAAGATTAAGGGGACTGATGCAGACACAGTTTAGGTTTCAGACTAAAATTTTTGTGTACAGTCTTGGGCTGCCCCCTAAAAGTTCACACATCACAGATGACGAAGAAAAGTGTTACTGGGGCTCGGAACTGGGAAAAAAAGAAGGCTAAATCTAGTCCTACTTTGGCCACTTGTACACGCAGTTATACATTATTTTTTCAGTTGCCATGTAAGTCATATAAAAACATGGTGTGTGTGTGAAGGTTATAAGAAATATCGACCTGAAAATCAAAGGTTTTGATTCGTGGTACAGCTCTAGCTTCACCTCCATGTGCAGATACAACAATTGTATTACTGCAGCCCCGCTACACCTTGACAATGATGTCCAATCCTCGTCAAGACACATTCAGGTGGAGACTGCCCAGTTTTCCGGTCCGGGGAGGCATCTCTGCCATTTGTGGCACGTCCTCTGACATGATCAGAAGGTGAAGCAGAATGTGCGCCGGAATAGATAAAAAGTGTGATTCTTCTGGGACGAGGATTAGCACCTCCCTCCGAGGCCATGGTTGTCTAATGGAGAAAGTTGGCTTGTCCCATGCTGCTGCTTTGTGAGTCAATGAGTTTGAATTTCATTTCCCGAGATGTCATAAGGGGGCACTGAATCTGTGAGAGTGTTGATTAAAACCCAATTTAAATCCACGAAAAACTGGGCCAAAGCCTCAGTGGGTGATTTTGATGGAAAAATGCATTATTCAAGTCAAGGTGATGTTATTTTCTATTTGGTCTTGTGAATAGGGTTGTTGGAATCTGACTTACAGTCGGAACGTTTTGAAAAATACTCTTATTGGCCATCAAACCCCTTGTCGAAGAAAAAAATCATATCACACATCTGTGTGTGCGTGTGTGTAGGACAGAAATCCAAAAAATCCATGACAATTTACAACCAAACACAAGAGGAACCAAAGATATTTCAAATAAACCAAATCCAAACCTAATACCCAACTAAATGAGTACAGAGGGCAGAATTTCTCAGAGTTCTGATGACAAATGAGTGCCATTTTACAGAGCAAGCATATAATTTAGGAACAGGAAATTCTATGAACTTGTCCTAAGATTTGTGATTGGTCTCATCGTGTCATTTAAAATTTCTTGGGCACGGACCTTTTTGCAGATAAGGCAGATCACTTTATCTGTCCCTCACAGTCCAAAGAAGCAAGAGTCAGTACATTTTTCCTGAAACCTCGTTTTAACCGTGGTGGCATTTTCTTCTCACTCCTAGTGCCCATTGTTGCTAACTTTAGCAAACAGCACTAACACTGATGACAGAACGTAATTCCCGCAACACTTGAAAGGTGGTACTAGTTGCCATGCAGCCATAGCTTTTTTACACTGTTAAACCAAATGCTCAAATTTATAAACTATAAAAAGTAGTGAAAACTTAACATTTTTAAGTTAGTAGCACTTCTCAACTCAAATTTTGAGTTCATGAAACTGTGGCAACTGATTGCCTGAAATTTTTAGCTAACTTATTGTCATTCCTTGCCTGAAAGGTGTTTGCTAGGGGATGTGCAGTTAGTTGCAGTAGTTCCATAGTTTTAATTATTAAATGTATAGGCTGGTGAAAAGCATTGAAATAGACCGCAGCATGGGGAGGGAATCTCTAGTTGCCTTTTGATCTGATTCAGAGGGTTATGATGTGATTATAAAACGATCCTTGATACATTTTGATGCATTAAAACTTTTGATCTCTATACAGTTTATTTTTTCTCTGCGTGACTACTTGATATTTTTAAAAAGTGGTGTATTTGTAATGATCCATCATAAGTTTAGTTGGACACAACTTGCATTCAGTGTGGCTCTTATCCAGGTCCCTTTTCCCTTCAACTTCATAGAAGCCAAAATACTTCCATATGCTAGATTTTTAGCCAAGGCCCTGGTCAGTTTGTACCCATCTGCAGTTGTTCACGCTTGGCCATCTTCACCAAAACTACAGAAGTAGCCTAGTTTAGGACGTAAACAATGCACATTCACCATCTAATTGTTTGAGCTGTAAGGGACGTACAGCCCAGTCTTGCAGAATTGGTGATCATAATGTCAGGAACAGGGTTTTAAATGTTTGGTTATTGACTTTTCTGCATAGATTCATAATCTTTCAAGAAAGAATTGCATATTTAAAACCCTTGCCATAGTGCAACACACAATGATCATTTCACAGCAACATCTTCATGCTTTCCTTGGAAATTCTTGGCTTGCTATACATGTCATTTCCTCCGCCGGGGAAAAACTGAGGCATCTAAAAATGATTTTAGTTGAAAGTGAATAATCATCACCACATACACACTCCTGCCTCAAAAAACACACTTAACCTGCTGCGACATTATAAAAAACAAAGTTTGGTCCTTTTCATCAGAAAGTGGTACACTGACACATTAATTGCTGGAGCACAACTTTATCTTGGATAAGTTTTTTTTTTTTTTTTTTTTGTAGAGCAGAATTACTTTCATGCTGAGAAATTGTACCTTTCTTAGCCCCTGTAGAATGATTAATAGTCCATTCAGGCACTTTGAAATGCATGCCCACGACACTCATTGTGGGGAAATGGCTTGTGTCCCATCAGACACTGGAACATTCTGTTCTGACAGCAGGCAAATCTAATTTGACTTCAAATCTGATCTAAGGCTGGCTATCCACATTGTAATTTACAGAGGGACAAAATTAGGTTTGTGTCTTTCAAAAATATAAACCAATCATTTCCTGTTGTGATTATAGTGGCTGAAAAAGCAACATCGCAGGCATGCAGCCCACAAAAGGCAGTGAAATCTTGACTATCTCTTAACAATATCTTTTTTTATGGCTGACAAACATACTATATCGACATGTGGCATGACCAATTTTCAGAATACTATACAGACAGGGCTATAATTGTTTCATCAATGACTGTACAGTCTGCTGTATGTGGGCTTTTTGAATTTAGCTGATGGAAAAAGAAGTCTGTAAATGAGTTGATAGATTGGATGAGCTCAGAAAGTCCTTTTCTATCATGTCGTGACCCATAAATGCTGTGCAAGTTTTCTGTGTTAGCATCGTTTGGCCGAAGGATCTAGTTGATCGTCCATGACAAGCACTCTGGCAGTTTGCCAGTTCATGGCTGAAGATTTCTGTAAATCCTTAACTTCATCCTAGTAGGACCAAAAGCCTCAGGATTCCTGTGTAATTGTCTGCAAAAAGTATGTAAGGCAGTTTTATACAGATACCTTGCCAGTGCCATCAGTGGAGTTACACAAGACTAATAGAGTCTAAAAAAGCACTTTGTCTTGTCCCTTTGAGGGTATTTCTGTGCAGCTTAATGTCTATGCAGTTCACCAGAGGATAACTCCTGGAAACTGCCAATTATTTACAGTAGGTGGCCTCGGTGTCAATTTTCTGGTTTTGATGCTATCTGACTCACAGCTGCTCTCCAGCAGTGCTGATTTCTGTGTTGAGTCAAATCACAAACCTGTAATTTTTCTGGAACAGTCAAGTCATATGAGCACACATGCTGAATTTTCCTCTTCAATGAATGTACAGTACATTTATAATCAATGCACTGAGGCGACTGAGTTAATCATTACACCATTGTTACCAGGATAATTGAACAAAAAAACCTGTTGTTGGCATGTGTGAAAAAAAGGGCCCAGGGCTTGTCAGCAGCCCCCCACACAAGTGACAATCTCCAGTGAGACTGCTTGTATCATTTAGCAGCCTTTGGCTGCTATTGCTTTGTACCCTTTCCTTTGACAAATAAATTGTTAAATGCAGTCTGGCAAGCCAATGCTACATCTTTAGAAGTCTCCCTCCGTTATTATTCTACAGTGTCACTGTTAATGAAGTTTGTTTACTAATCTCTGAGTTATGGATGGAACAGGGACACTTTCTGAGGGAAAAACATGTGACCTCAGTAAAGATCCGAACCAAAACTGAAGTTTTCAGGTTTAGTTAGTTAGCTGATTGAAGCCCAAGCCTTCAAAGTCTTTATATGCTGAAGCTGCTTTGGAGTTTAAAGGTATAATCTGCAACATTTTCGTAAAGAAAGCCATGTACGGACGCATATGACACAATCCAACACAACAGAAGTGTGTGGAGGTGGATGTTTCGGCAGAGACTCTGCCCTCTGCCTGTATTTCCATATTTTTTTGTTTCAAATGTTTGGCTGTGCTCGTGACACTTCACCAACCCAAAACTTTGTAAAAGCATCAGGACGTCAAATACCAAACAGCTCGTACAAATCCTACTGACTCTTCCTTTAAAAAAAAGACAATGTCACATGAAGTCTTACTCAAACTTATGGAGTTATGAAAGGACCAGTGTGAAATATTTAGTTGCATCTAGTAGTGAGTTTGCAGATTGCAAACACTTCGCCTCACCCTCTTGTTCCAAGCATGTGGAACCCATGGTGGCAGCAAAAATCATGAAAAATGCAAAAGACCCTATCTAGAGTAAGTATTTGGTTTGTCTGTTCTGTGCTGCTGCAGAAACATGGCGGTGCAATATGGCGGACTCCAGTGAAGAGGACCTGTGTCCTCCGTAGATAGAAATGTCTCATTTGAAGGTAACGAAAACACTCAAATTCTTGTTTATAAGTGATTATACAATACTGAAAATGTATGTATGAAAATTATATTCCATTTCTGCAATATTTTGTCAATAAATCCTTGGAATCTTACATACTGGACCTTTAAGTTTGACCGAAGTTACTTTCTTGCCTATTCAAATTGCATTTTCAGATTTCAATAGTGCAAGTTGAATAATATTTCAATCACGTCCAAATCTTGTCCAATTGTATTATATTACTTTTCAGGCCTCAGAAAGAAATAATTAGCTGGAATTGGATGTGCTTAAAAAAGGAAGTAAAATCTGATGACTCTCTGTCCGAACATTGCATAAGACAGTCCTGATCATTTTTCATGTATTGCAAGCGATTGAATCAGGTCAGATCAGGGCCAGCGTGATTGGCAGTGTCCTGAGTTTCTGTTCAACTCTTTGTGAGCAGCAGAGACACAGGCGGACAGGAGCTACCTCAGTATTATTCAGAAAATTTATGTGACCAGGTCTGGGCTTAATCTGCTCCAGCATAATGTAGAGCTGTGTTAGCAAGCTGAAATACAGAATCTTGTACTCCACACAATCTAAAAAAAGGTTGAGTTTGAACTTGGCTTATTTAAAATTCTATACTTTTCATTTGTAATTCCCTTTAGACTGTTGTTTGCTGACTTCAAAAATGTACATGTCCCAGAGGCTTATCGTTGTTGGGTTTCCAGCCCGACTTTTATGAATGTGCCCTCAGCCTCTTCCCCTGAGGTTCAGCTGCGTGGGTCACTTTGATCTCTTAGCCACTGTCTTTTAAGTTTCCTACCTTGTATAAAATGTGCCTTATCAGAAAGAGTGAGGGCACTGGGGGGGGCGGGCGGGGGGGAAGAAAACCATGTGCATTACTGCTTGGACAGCGAATTTCTGGCTAATCCCCTGAACCCCGCCGATAGCAAGGCTAGCAGTGCATCATTACTCTTTCATGTGTCGGGCAAGCGGCTGGGTTGTCATCAGTGGCAGAGAAAGTGTCAAAGTGGATGTTTACATCAATAATTAAAATTGAGGGCTCGGAGAGTCATAACAGCTGAGGTTCGGGTTGGCGTTACACTTTAATATTTCCAACAGTTTGTTCCTGAGCCATCCATTACCGACACTTTTTCCCAAAGTGCTGGATTGTTGATGTGCTGCAGCTTGTGATACCAAACCTGAAAGCATAGCGAAGATATTCTGTCCACTTGTTTTTGGCCTTTTTTCTTTCAGGCCAACAGACGCTCATGGAGCAGGTGTAAATGACATGCTGTGTTATGCTAGAAATGTTCAATGAGGTGCTAAGCCCACGCCGAGGGGAAAGGGTAGACCAGGTGCTGCTCAAAATAACGAGTTCCTCAAAATAATGACTTAGTATCACAAAATGAGAAACTTCCTCATCATTATTAGAAAGTTAAAAAGTTTTGAAATACTAACTCATTATATATCGCACACTATTTAGTATGACGTCACTGTATAGACTGACATCTGACATCCCTGTACTTAGCATTAACAAATTAGGAAAAAAATGAATAAAAATAAAATCACCCTTAACCCTTTAGTTAAATTTTATTATTTCTGTGTGTCATTGTTTTATTTATTGGCCTTGTTGTCCTGGCATTTGTCCTTTGTGCCCGAAAAAACAAACAAACAAACAAAAAAAAACAATAGCAACCCTAAAGGCCAAGTGGCCTTGCCTCGAAAAAAGATGAAATTCCAGGCCTGGTCAGTACAGTTGGTATATTGGCTGTTGGACGAGAATAAACACAGACTGCACAAATACTTTAGCGGCCAAATTCACAGAAATATCCAAAGTTGGGAGTTTGCCTCACATAATTTGCCTGAAGTGGTCAAGTCACCATCTGATGTGCTGCCTAATCACCGCCTAATTAAAAGCCATTAAATAGTAGTAATGCACCACGGAGGACATGAAAACAAATAAGACCATACTGTTTCACTGCACCACATGGGCCCGTCCCACAAGGACAATTATAGTGTTAAAAATATTTTTGTGACCAGAGCAACACTAGTTTGAATCATCAGACTGAAAGGAACTGGGGTTTATGCGAAAAGTGAATTAGTAATGCTTTTACCACCCTCAACAGTTGCTCTGTGGTTGATGACCGCTGCTACAACACTTTAATGCCCAGTGGCCTTCAAGGGAGAAACTGTGGTTACACTGTGAAGCACCGAGATGTGAATATGTTCCACTATTTAAGCATTGCACGGCATGCATGAACAGCAAGCGAGATCAGTCGCATGTTGGATGAGAAAAGAGTCTTAAGCGATGGACCCATCAGGACATAAAAGTCCCGATTTGAATCCACAGCGTCACGGTCCGTCCTCCGGGCAGACAGCTGTCGCCAGACATCTTCAAAAAAAAAAAAAACCCTCACAAGTGTGAAGGTCCTCAGAAATCTAGAAGTCCCCTTAATAGTAAATCTCTAGTGATCATGATAAAAAATGTCAGCAAAATTTACCTTATAGAACAAAATCAGGTGAATGGATGTCATGAGAGCTTTCCTTTACTGTTTCTTTGTTGTTGCACTTGCCAGAAAGGGACTAGGCCACATTTACTAAAGGCCGCAGGACAGAAATATGCCTGAGACTGACAGAGACCAGCTTTAGCCTGATGGTTGGAAAAAGAACAAAACTGATAGGGAAAGCTATATCAGGCCAACGGCAGTCAGCAACCGAGCTCGGTTAATAAAATGACCATGGTAATGAGGAACATCATTTTTCCTCACTTTAAATTTCGCATTTGAAATCATCCTTTAAAAAAAAGAGACTCACTGTTCTATCTTATTGCAGTACAATCAACTTTTTTTCCGGAGTTGGATACGTTTACGGATTTCAGAGCATTTGCTAAAATAATATGTTGACAAGTTTTGATTGTTTCACATAATTGATTAATTTCAGTTATTGGATTTTGTTTCTTTTTTCTTTGCAGACACCCACTCCATTTATTTATTTCTAAATGATTAGAGCTACGAAATTGAAAAACTAAACCCCAATAATGCAGAAAAATGTGAAGAAATAAGGACACAATGGCACAAGTTTGATTTAGGAGTAAAGAAATAGAAACTTTTTCAAACGCCCCCCCCCCTTCAGAAGCTGAAAAAAGTTTCATCACACACCCCACAATATGTTATCCATCGTTAACAATGATTGGAGAAGCACATAATTAAAAGGGAAGTTGGAACTGAGTGAATTAAAGGTCAACATGGTAGCATCAACAAACTCTTGCTTGTTTGTTTTACCATCATAAATCATAATCATCCAACTTAGTTTGACTCCATATTTTTCTCCTGGTCACCCCCGCCTCCCCTGCACTCTGTGCTGCACCGGGGGGGGAAGCAATCCACAGTTTGAGAACCACAGGTTTACTCTTAGAAATAAAGGTGCTAACTAGAACCAGTTCTTTGGCTTGTCCCATTGGTGAACCCTTTTTCATTCAGGAATCCTTTCAGAGGGTGCTATGTAGAACCCAGCATAAAGGGTTACACCTAGAACCATCTGTGAAAGATTCCATCCAGAATCCCCTATGAGAAATCGTACAAAGAACCCTTCTGTGATGTAATGGTTCCACCCAAAACCCTGTCATGGGGTCCTATCCAGAACATTGCCATCCCTCTAAGAGTACTAACAAGAACAAGGTTCTACCAAAACCCTTTTATATACAGAGGGTTTCATTTGGACCCACCCTGGGGGCTCTATTGGCAACCATTTTATATTCCAAGGGTTTCATCTGGAACCAACTCAAGGGGTTCTACCAAGAACAAACATTTTGCCTATAACTCTTTACAGAATGCAGGTTCTACAAAGATACTTTATTCTGTATTTTACCAACAAGGCAATAATGAATAAATAAATAAAAAAATCCAAAACATCATTTTAACAATTTATGTTTCAGTTGCCAATCTTCAAATTTAGGAAGCATTCGAAAACATTATTTAAAAATCTTGCAACAATGATACTTTCATGCTTTCAGCAATTCTTGAAGAACTTCTTCCAAAAAGGGTTCTTTGGATGACCGTTTAATGGAACCCTTACTCTTACACCACAACCCTGACAAACCCTTTCTTCACAAAGAGTTCTTCAGGAGTGGGACTGCACAATTAATTGCATTATTATCAAAATCGCAACGTGGTTAAGTGCAATGTCCGAATTGCAAACCTAGAACAAAAATGCAGTTTTTTTTGAATGAAAACAGAACTGGAGTGCTGTACAGATGTCCTGGCATACAAATCTTCAATTGGATCCCAACAAATATCACATTATCACTATTTTAATAGCTTTTTTCCAATAAAAATGAAAATTATAATGCAAAAATGATAATTCCCACCAATTGTATTGCATATCACGATTGCAATTTCAGTGAAAATAATCACAATATGACTTTTTGCAATATCGTGCAGCCCTATTCAGAAGCAAACAGCTCTGGATAGAACCTCAACCCCTCAGGAAGAACCTTTTTGGATCCCTTATATCATTTTGTACAGCTGAGGGATTTCAAACAACAATCAGGCCTGTAAAGTAATGGTGCAAGGAACGTGACAATATATTGTGAAATGAGATTTCATGACAAAACATGGGACATCTTCATTTAAAAAAATGAATCACAGATTAGTCCTCATCCTGGCCAGGAATACTTCCAGATGATAATAAAGCTGGAAAGACAAACCGGCCAGTGGATGTGACGGGTGAATAAATTCTGGTCAGGTTATGTTTACGTTGGCAGGTGGTCAGCGGCCAATCTAACAGTCATCGTTGGATCTCAGTGGTACAGGACTGGAAGCGGATGAATTCTACTACTTCCAAAAATATTTTCAACCTACATACTGACAGAAACAAAACACAATTTTCAATGCACAACTACCCCCCGCTGCTGCTGAGTGCATAGGGTCATTGAGGAGCTGCTTTTCTCACTGCTGGCAGTGGGAGAAAACAGTGTAGTGTGATTTATGATGTTAATCATTAGCAGGAGAGGAGTGGAAGCATAGGGGGGGAGTGGAGAGAAGCTGCAGTGCTTGATGGAGTGTGTCCCCTCTGCTTGAGCCAAGCCTACAGTCTGCTCCACGCAGAGAGGCTGAGCCTGCTGCTGTCTGATGGAGCGAGATGGACAGCAGCTAGTGCATTCATCGCAGTGCTGTAGTCAAGAAAACAATCACGGTTGAATCCAAATGAGGCAAGGATCATGATCCAATCCAGGCGGTGCGACGCCGAACCCAAAGGAGGTTGAAACATAATAAAAACCGAGCCAATCATGCACTATTCAGCAACAAAATAAGAGTAAACACTGTGTCCAAATACAAAACTAATAACAGATTGTTGAATTTAACAATCAACCACGTACAGCAGAACCCTGCTGCGACACTGATCTCTCTAGGGTTTCAAACTTGTGGCACTTTTTCAGTTGATTTCAGCTTTGACGGCCGATGGAAAATATTTGCTTTGGCCCCGCTGATTGGGGTTGGGCCAGAACCCAATCAAAATATACAGTATAGAGACAACAACAGCTGTGTAGTTCACAGTCAATTTACTCTTTAAAGATGCAGCAAGCTAGATTTTTAACTATTGCCAGCAACAAATTACCACAATGCACTGTAGTATGAGGAATTAGGTTGGTGAGATATTCCCCAAACTTAGTGATTACTCGCCCACTGATGGAAGCTTCTGGCTTTGAAAACTCAAGTGTTCAGCCCTTACTGTACTGTACAAGACACCTTTGATAATCGAGCTATCTTTAAAGTTGCAGTAATTGATGTTGCTGCCACTTAAGGGCAATGTGAAACAAACAAAAAACAAGACTGGCGTATTATCTGCTTATAAAGTTGTAAAGTCAAACAAACAACCTCGGCAAAGAGTCGTCTCGATATGCTTTTAGCTCTGCTTTGGTCTCCAGCTCCTGAGGGAAATATCAGGCTCTCTATCTGCTAAATTTGCATAAGTTGGTCACAGAGTCTCTCTGCGGTTTGGTGTAGCTGGTCATTTACAGGGGGCATAGCAGCTTTTTTTTGCTCGGGACAGCTCTCCTCTAGCCTGGGAACCAGACGAATCTCATGTTTCATTTGCTCTTTCAGATACATCTGGGTTAATAACCTGTACAGTGTGCAACATCCCCTGTCCTCTAGACCTTCAAAAAGGTAAGCATCGAAAATGGTATCAGATATTGGTATGGTATTTTTCAAGGCGTTGTACTGAAGTTAGGGTTAGGGTTAGGGTTCGTTACTCTGGTTGTGGGTCTGTCCAGTTGCATCCAGATGCATTTTGGCATGCGCCCCTTGAAAATAAAAACTGAACTGAGAGGTCGATGCCATGCTGGCTGTCTCATGCATCGTGGAACACCTCTGATGAGTGCGGCCAAACTGAATTTGTAAAATTAAAGTTTTGAGCTGAATAATGCAAACAGGCAACTGCAGAGTTGTTCTGTGGGTTTGTCACTAGAAGTGACCTCTCAAACATTACAAAAAGTAATTCCCTTAATCCACTGTTAATATAAAAAGTGATTACTGCAGCCTCAAAATTCGTATTTTAATTTGGGCTCTCATAAAAATAGACTTTTGATTGATTTTTCCCCATCACAGAGTATAAGGGATTTCACCTCCACCATAACCAAATGCAATTACAGTATCAAAAACATTTGTGGTCATTAATTGTGATTATTACTGGACCATCAAACCTCTCTCAATAGCAGGAACCACATCAGTGCCCAGTGATTCCTGGCTGCTTGATACTGAACTGGCAGAATCCAAAGGGGAAAGCCACCCATACCTGAGGCATCTAACCAGCGGATCCCACCATCTCTCTGTCACACACTGGAAAAGGAACATGGTCTCCATCAAAAGCTGCCCGCTTTGTGAAGCATGACAAAAGTTCTGGACGGGGGGGTGGGTGGGAGGGAGGAGCGTTTCATATCACACAAGCTGTCAGGGAAGTTCAAAGCGGGTTCAGAGAGGAGTCAGACTTCACCTTGACGTGAGCTGTTGGTGCAAACAGAACCGAGACTCTACCTGACGTCTGGCACACTGCAGACATTTCGCTGTCTCCTCGAATGGCAGGTCAGATTGCTGGAATCTCCCCTCTGATGACAAGTTTTTGTTTTTCTTTCGACTGCTTCAATAAAATATAACAGGCCACCACAGAGGCAGCCAACTCTGGCAGTTCAGGAAGATGTATTTGTTTAGGAGAAAAGACAATTGGAGCTCACGGTGCGTACAGCATGACAAATAACGAATATCTCCCAAAAAATATGTGACAGGTACTTTGAGAAACACAGGGTGCGATTCTCTCATTTTCAGTTCATTTCATTGCTGATTCGTCGGTCAAAGTTTATTAGAAACGCTTGAGAATTCCATTTCCTGTGACGAGTCCTTGTCCTTGAATATATGGCACTGAGACTTGATATGGCTAGACTTTACTCGGACAAATATAATAGAGAATAAAGACCATTCAGGTTCAATGAGATTGCTGACGGCTTCCACTTTAGTTGTGCTCATCCTTAGAAATCTCTGCAGAGTT
>JAJHUR010139257.1:1194-41526 GCA_027495735.1 Lutjanus campechanus
GGATGATAGCACTAAAGCACTGAACTGAAGCTGAACTCACACCTTGTGCTCAGTTCATATAACAGAAGTAATCCATCTTTTACACTTGGGCCCTTTATCCAGCACTGCAACATAATGTCCATATCTGTCATCTTTTTTTAATCGATCTCTAAATAATATTTACATGCAGATCAACTTATTTTCAAGATTTACTGCAGATAAATAGCTTCAAATCAGCAGTGGGCCGTAATGTGAGGGCTAAAGATGGTATCCTCTTTACCTCGCTCTATGGAATGACTTTCATGCTTGGCTGCTGTCCAATTTTATCTCCAGGAGTTGCTAGGCGACAGGAACATCCTCATTGCAAGTGTATTCTGGGAAATGATGGGGCCAATAAATGAATTCTCCAGATCTGTAACTTATTATCTGCTTTCAACATTGTTATCACATGGGTCAACGAAAAGGCAGCATGCTGTGAAAATGGTCCGTTTCAGTGCAGCAGTAGTAGTACACTATGAGGCCGCAAGCAGTTAATGCAGCGGGCTGATAGTGTGAGGAAGATGGAGTTTTGTTCCTTAAATCTTAAACTGACACCTGAGGTCACTAAAAGGCGAAACACAGAAAATCACAGCCGTGACTATGAGGCTGAAAAGTTCATCTTCCAATATTCCATAACAGCCATGATGTGTGAGTTAATGAATTCTCTAAGTCAATTTAACAGCGATGACTAACTACTGCTGCAGAGCTTTAGCTTAGTCTTTATCACCTGCCAGAGGGGATCCTGTTGCCTCGTTCTCTGTGATAACTGCTCAACACCTGACTGATAACACTGCCCTTTAATTAAAATATTTTCCCCCAATAATCTCTACTTTTTTTTTATTAAAGAAAACTCACTGGAGGTGTGATGAATAGCAGAACTTTGTCTTTTCCCATCGAGCTCTGCAGAGCTGCAGTGCAGCAGCGGTGGAGGAAGATTCAGATCCTTTACTTCTGTAAAATGATACAGTACCTCATAATAAAAATAATATGTATTACACTTATATTTTATTAAAAAATTAAAAGTTAAAGTCTTGCTTTGAAAACGTTACTTAAGCAAACATATTTAAGTATAACAGTCTCAGTTTAATACTGATGCCTCTATGTGACCTACATGAGTTATTATATTATGAGTGATTATTAATAACTACCACCGGGTCGGATGAAGTAAACCTGTGTTTACATTTTCCCAGGCAAAGTTACAGCAAGTCATACATTAGCCAGTGAGGGGTTTTTTATTTAGATAATTTTACTTTTGATTTTATATTTTGTGGTTATGGAGGTGGACACTCTACTGCTTTTGTCCACATAGGCTTCAAAAATCACTGAAATGTGAAAGTTCCTCGTAGCTATAGACGAATCCAACGCAGTGCCGGAAGTTAACAAACTACCACTGCTACAGTGGCGTCTCCTTACAGTATGAGTGAATGTGAGCCATCATAAGAAGTTTATAATTTTCTACTTTCACATTTTTTATGTGATGTTACGTTTGACAACAATGTCTAGGAAGTTGGGAAGAACTTATGAAGTTCAGCTGCTCCAACAGTCGTGTCAAACTTCAACTTTAGCAAAAAAAATAAAATAAAAAATAAAAAGTGGAATACAAAATACACAAAGCTTTACTTGATGAAGAGAGCTGCTGTCTGAGAGCAGAGACTCTACAGAGATTCACTGAGTGTACAGAGGACCAACATGTGTCTGAGCTGATCAAACATAACAGAAAGGAACTTAGTTCATGAAAATCTTAAATACCTTATGAAAAATGTGAATTCATATGTATTTTTTAATATATCTCACAAAGCACCCATCACTTAAATGTGGTGGAAGTGGTCCATTTTTTCTTTCTCCATTATCCATTTCTGGCTATAGTCACAACCAACGTCTAACTACTATGTATGTAAATGTTAATATCGCCATCCGAAAAGGCACCTTCATCAGTTATTCAGGGTCACTGTTTAATGTCATCAATCCAATTAGGCATCTATAAGGGACCCCAGACCCACGAGATCTCACAAGAGTGAATATTTTAAACTGAAATTATGAAAAATCTAATGAGAGTCTTGCTGATTCCTTCTAATCATAACCAGCCGACACAGAGAGTGATGGACACGACCTGCTACCATAGTAATGGTGACGCCGTTAGATGGCGGAACACACAAAGTGGTCACTGGATTAATCTATAGCTTTAAAGCATTAAATGTAATAAATGCAGAAAAAACTCCTCTGTGACTGTTATCATGATATTTTTATGACTCATGCATTAATTTAAATGCACAATATTATTGTTGTAGTTGGTTGAGCAATTTTTAAATTATTTTGTGTAGGACTGCAGCAAATGATTATTTTAATAATGGGTTAATTTACTGATCATTTTCTCCATTAAATGAGCAGTGTGTAGGATGTAATGGTATTTAGTAGTGAGCATGCAGATTGCAAACACCTCATCTCACTCTTCCTTCCAAAGGTTGGGCGAGCAGCCCGTTCTCTTTCTCAGTGGTATGTTTTATTTTCTTGTTATTTTACCTTTATTTAACCAGGCAATTCATTAAAAACAAATACTCATTTACAGTGGCAGCCTGCCAAAAAGCAAGAGCTTGTTGATGAAAGGGAGCAGGGACTAAAAGCTGTTACTATGCTTTCCACATCTGCATGTGCACAACGGTTCGCTGGAGTCCATGTGATATAAATTTCATCATCAGAGGTTGTATATACGTGCAGACACTTGTGTGCCTGGCCGGTTGTTGCGATTGTGCAGACTCATCTGTGAACCTCAGGACTTGGACAGAGGCCTGAGCAGCTGAAAGAGATGCACCAAGCAGCTTTGATGTCAACGCATCCCCGGCTTGTGCAAAACATGAAAAATACTTTCTAGATCCAGTATTTGCTTTGTCCGTTCTCGGTCACTGTAGCAACATGGTGATGCAACATGATGTCCTCATTGCAGGGGACCTGCGCCCTCTGTTGATGTACAGCTCATTCTGTGGTGACAAAAACACAAAGATTCTTATTTTCAGGTGATACAACACAAATGGAAACATGAACATTATTATTCCATATTCTGCCAATAAATCCCCGTAAATCTGACACACTGGACACTAAAGAGTTGCATTTAACACTTTTTTCCCCCAGACTCTTGACCACTCTAAACACTTTTACAACTATGTCACATTCAGCCATTCGCTCACACAATCACACACACATTCACTCACTGATGGAACAGCCAGCAGAGGCAGTTTGGGGTTGAGCATCTTGTCCAGGGACACTTCGACATGTGGTGGAGCAGCAGGGGACCGCCAATCTTCCAATTAGCAGATGACCTGCTCTACCTCCTGAGCTGCATTGATTGCTTCATTTGTACAAAAAAAAAAAAAAAAAAAAAACTCTTTGGGAAAAGAGTGAAAATTACCCAGAACACTTTGTTTGGTTTGATGGTTTGATGATTTGGTGTACCCCGCCTCTCGCCCAAAGTCAGCTGGGATAGGCTCCAGCCCCCCGCGACCCTCACGGATAAGTGTTTACAGAAAATGGATGGATGGATGCAGAGTGGAGTAGAAGTATTCTAAAGTACCTCAAACTTGTACAACACATGAGCAAATGTACTTTGCATTCAAGCACTTGCTGTGCAGATTATACATCATACAAGCACCAGTAAACGTATCATCATATGATTGTGACTTAATACCATCTTAACCATCATTAGATTAGTTGCCATTTAAGCCTGTGTGTGTGTGTATGTGGGTCGTTTGGAAGCAGCTGCGGCACATTTACATGTTGAGACATCCAACCGGCACTATACAAACTTCCCAGAGAACCTATTGGCCTGATAATGTTATGCTTGGAAGGTTCAGTGACAGTCCTGAGCTTCAGCAGTGAGCAAATAACAACATATTACACCACTAATGCTATCCAGCATAGCACACCAGATGATAAATAGATGTTTTTTTCTGATACCATGGCTAAAACTATTTAAAATAGTACTTGTGCCTAAATAGTGCTTGAACTGATACTTAATAAAAAAAATTTTTTTAAAAAGGAGCACAAAATGACAGTCAACTACATTAAAGAACAGCTTTTTTCAACTGCAAGGCAAATTTGGATTTGAAACTGATCAATATCTTAACAATTCAAAATATACTTAAAGCTACTACGAGGAGTTTTTAACTGGTTATGAAACAGTCTCTGATGCCTTAACTTGTCGTACATAAGCAAACAAAAACATCAGTGAGAAGACTGACTACTTCTTAATGCTGTCCAGTGGGTTGGAATCTTCTTGAAATCAGATGAAACAAACCTGTGTTTACATTTCTCTAGCCAAAGTTACAGCGAGCAGTACGCTACTCAATTAAAAAAAAAAAGCAGGGGGAGATTTTTATTGAGATAATTTTATTTTTGATGTTATAATTTATGGTTATTATGATGGAGACACAACCTTTTTTGTACACAGAGGCCTCCAAAATCAACACAATATGAAAGTTCCTTGTAGCAGCTTTAAATATGCCAAAAACATGTCACGTAATAAATAAAGCTGAGCCCAAGTACAATAACTCAACACTAAATAAGAGTTACAGTACCACAAAATGAATTTTGAGTTGCTGTTCTTGGTATTCTACAAACTTCGGCTTCAAACTGCAGCTTCAGTTCTTTTGCAGAAATATGAAATATGATCATATTTTCTAACCTGAGTAAAGGCTGCTGTCATCATCATCAGTGGTCTCCCCTTCACAGATAGAAAGTCATTATGACACGTTGCCTCTAGTGTTTGATATCTTTGCTTTCCATCTCCTGCGTCTGGCACACCCACACTGCCGCTGATTTGCTTGGCATGGGGTCGCGCGAGCAGCTGAGGACGGTGTATTTTTCTGCTTAGAACCATGTCCTGTGCATCACCAGATGCTTCCCCCCTATAGACAATTGTTTTTAAACATTTATTGGACGTGTTGGGATCCTCTCAAGTGAAAAACAGCCACGCTTTAGACTGTTTAGCTTTGCATTTTACCTGTGTTTGCATTAGCTAATGGAAGGCTACCTGCTGCCAGAGCCACGTACAGAGAGTGTTGCTGTAATGTTAACTGAGCACGTGTGGTGATGCGTCTGTAACGTCCACAGCTATATCTGACAATTTCTCCAACTTTCCAAACCCTGCAATCCAATGAGCACGGCCATTTCACCCAGTGATTGGTAGGAGTGCAGTGATGAGAACTCAACTGCTCTTTCTGTTTGTTTGTATAAATGAGAGCAACATCATGGAAACAGGAAGGGAATTATATTTTTGCAGGTCAAACTCAGAAACAGTCATCTTTTTAAAATTGTATCCTGTTGTTTTGGTCAGACAGTTTATTGAAAAGGTCAAGATGTCACAGGGTTGAATCTTCTGTTATGTTATGGTGCCATGATTTTCTCTTCTGATACAGCAGAGAGCTTTGTGGGATGTAATAATAATAATGATAATAAAATGAATTTGTATTGCACCTTTCATACAAGAAATGCAGCCCAAAGAGCTTTAGAACAATGAAATTACATACACCAGTGGTTCACATTAAAAAGACACAGAATGAACATAAAAACAGGAATAGAATGTAGTAATTAATGTAAAATAAGGTGACAAATAAAACCTGCTCATAAAGATAAAAGGAGAGCACATAGATTACATCTTCACATGGATAAATCCCACTTGACTATGCTCGTAAAAGTAAGATAAAAAAGAAAGGTGGGGGTGAAAACAGAATGCATAGAATGCATGACATAAGATGGATAATAAAGCCTGTCACTAAATTATAATTATAATAATAAAATTAATGTCCAAGATGACATCATTTGGTCTGAAACAACATCTTGAAACTTTCATAGGAAAAATGAAATGATCTCACTCAGCTGGCAGATTCCTCTCTCTAAAAATAATCAGATTTTCAAACTGGTTGTCAATAAAAATTACACTTGGATAAGGTTGTTTTTGTTTTTTTTTGTAGCAGATAAAAGACAAAAACTTGCAACGTACATGAATTACTGTCACATATTTAAAGGTACAGTTCATCCCAAAATCAAAAACATATTTTTTCCCATGACCTGTAGTGCTATTTATTGATCTATACTGTTATGGTGTGAGTTGCAGAGTTTTGGAGACATCATCCATAGACACGTCTGCTTTCTCTTTAATATAATGGAACTGGACGCCAACTGTGGTGCTAAAAGCACCAAAAATATACATTCGAACAGGAATGTCTTTTTCCAAAAGTCATGACCCGGTCACTTAAGATCATCTACAGACCTTGTTATGAGCAGTTTCATGTAGGAACTACTTTCTTCCTGCAGTAGAATCTACTGAAACTACTTTCTTTCAAATAGAAAATGATTTTGGAATGAGGCACTGGTTTTGAATCTTACACGTATCAGTGGAAGGAGATGAATGCACGCAGGAACACTGCTACTCTGTTGCAGCTTGGGATGTTACAGTGTTGTGAATGAAACAGAGAACATGCTTTAAATAAGAACGCTGTAAGTATAATAAATAATTCCATCCTTCCTGTTCCTGCGTCCTTTCAGCTGGGCTCGTCATCACAGCCTGCAGAAAGCCGTTATCCACATAAGACGCCATTGTTTGGAAGACCACGTCTAGAGGAAATTGAATTCCTTAAACTATATATAAATACCAAGAGGCACAGATATGAACAGAAAACAAGTCCCCTGCTGTCTTGTTTTATTTTTATGGACTGTCGAAGAGTGTGCCAATAATAGCGGGTAAGCTGAGAATGCCCAGAGCCGGGCTGTGACTGAAGCCAGACAGGCGAGTGTTTGTTTCAAATGACTTTTTTAAAGAAAACACACTCTAAAAAATACTCACTGAATAAATGCTGAGATTATCTGATGTTGCTCTTGCAGTGCAGATCGTCCCTGGATACGCACCGGTGGCTTGGAGGATTATTTCAACTGACAGTACATCTGCAGCAGTGAAACAGCCACTGAGAAATAAGCTGATCATGCTGTGAAAGAAACTTAATAACCTGTCCGCCTCACTTAAACAGCAACGAGTTTTGGTTTCAAATAAATCCTTTGTGAAATTTCAATTACAGCATCAAAGCTGTGATCTGCCCTCAGAGAGACAGAGTTGTTATCGCAGAGCCCGGCGAACGGTCAGCGCAGCGATGCTGACAGAGAGTTCAATAACACCATACTCGTCATTATGATTCCCTCCACATGAGTGGCTTTGAATAACACAGAATACAGGAAGTGCCACAAAACAGGTTCAAATGTTTTTGTAATACTTTTCATCACCACAGGGGGCAGTAATGTGCTGAAAGTGCATCTTTTTCAAGAGCTTTTTTTTTTTTTTCCAATTTTAAAATCAAACCTGCACCAAATCACCAATAAGCCCTTTAATGTGAGGGCTAAAGATGGTATCACTCTGTGGAATGACTTTCATGCTCAGCTGCTGTCCAATTTTATCCCCAGGAGTTGCTAGGCGACAGGAGCATCCTCATTACAAGTGTATTCTGGGAAATGATGGGACCCATAAATGAATTCTGTCGATCTGTAACTTATTATCAGCCTTCCACACTGTTGTCATGTGGGTCAATGAAAGAGAGGGATGTTATGCAAATGGACCATTAGGTCATTTAGCGGAGCCATTTCAGTATTTGCTTTGTCCTGCCTGGGGAAGCAGACAGATTTCAGCTCTATTACACCACGCACAGAGGTTAAGACAGTTGGTGTGTGAACTATTGTAGTATGATGCAGTTTTTTCAGCAGGCTTCATTAGGAAGCATCTAATGTAAGATTATTTTAAAACTGCAGCCAGCCTGGCGGCGTGCAGCCAGCAGAGAGGCTGTGATTACTGCAGCAATGAAGAGGATCATGCATCATTATTATAAGTGTTTTCTGGGAACTAATGGGAGCATAAAATGAATTGTTCAGATCTCTAACTTATTATTATTATTTGCCTCTAACTTTATTATATGGGTCAATGAAGAAGAGGGATGCTTTTGAAATGGCCTGTTGTTTGATTTAGTCATCTTAGGATGGCATTATAATGTATTATGAGCAAGCATACAGCAAACTCATAGATTACTGTGGCATTTAGAATGAGAAATTACCCCTAAATTTAAAATCTGACACCCGAGGTCAAGAAAAGATCAGGAAAAGAAAACCACAGCTATCACCTTCAGAATAAAAGTCTTGTAATCTGCTGCAGTGACTCCCAGGGAGACTTCTGTTAATATACTGTAGAACCAGGTGGTGCATGGAAAGACTGTGGGGTATGTGGCTCTATTATTTATTAATATATATCCAAATATTTGTGTAGAGCAAACCCAGATATCCTCATGTGTTCTGTTTATTTTTGTTTTGCACATTATGCAAATGAACTGTAACTTTCCCAAAATAATAACGATCATTATGTTTAATTTAGATTACATTAATTACATAACTAACAATGTCATAAAAAAGAAACAAGTTAACATTTTGCTTGAGGTTTTTCTTTTTTTTTAAGTTTTTTTTTTTTTTTTTTTTAACAGTAGTTTCTATTCTTGGAAACTAGTTCTTCCTCTGTATTGATCTAGCAGTGGCGCACCACCACGGCAATATGTATAAACATTGTAATTTAGCCTTAATGTTATCTATAACGAAACTACTGCAAGTGCAGCCCAGATGCTATAGAAGTAAAGAATATAGAATAATTACTTTTAAATATGTAAATGAATAAAGATTTTTACTATTAAAACATCAACTTTAAGCATAACCAAGGCCAGCACAGCAGCAGATATGAGACAAAACTAGAATTGTTGCCCACAACTATATTAAAATGACAGAGAATACACTGTACACTTTATGTAATAAAATATCTAAAAGCAAAATCTTTTAGATAAGGGATCCTGGGACAACATCTTGGCAAATGGGAATCTGTGGTCAAAGGGGTACTTGACATGAAAAGATTTGAGAACCACTGACTTAAACCATCTAGTCCTTGCATCAAGTGAAAACATCAAACTCACTTCAGGTCATGGCCACATGTAATCTCAAGTGGGCTGGACCACTGAAGCCACTGCATAATACCTAACTGTAAAAACACCTCCACATTCAGTCAGTCTGCTGTCATTACATGTGCATTACTATCTACATTTGTGTATTTTGGAAGTGAACAAAATATTGTTCATGTTTCAAACTAATTTTAATTTTCCAGACATTTCTATCTCTGTGCAGTAATGCTACATCACTACACATCACCAACTAAAGTGGAAGCTGATGAGGAAGAAGGTTGAATTATCCCCTGCCTTGCAAACAATTTGCAGAGGTTTTGGCGGCGCCTTAGCAACATGGTTCACCACCAATGTTCTTTCAAGACAGACAGAAGTCTGATACACATTAATTTGTGCTGAAGTTGCTAATTTACAACATTTCGCACAATGTTTAATATCTTTAAATATGACCACAATAAGTATTCAGTGTTTTTTTCTTCTTCAGAGAACTGTGTTCTGGTCTGACTGCTCTTAAGCTTGACTGGACCTTCCGTCGGGCAAGTTCGGGATGTATGTTTGACATGTGGTGGATTTAGAAGGGTGGCATATGGTGGCAGCTGTCACCTTAAAAGATGCCTTACCAGCCTTGCTGCCACCCCAGTTTTGGACAGTCTAATTTAAAATATATATATATATGATAATTTGTGGCTTGTCAGAAATTTACAGGAGTGAAATTCCAATGTCTAAGTGCAAGTGGATGCAACAGGAATTGATGCTCTCCTCTGTTTCAGATTCACCCTGCTCGACTAGCCGTCCCTGCAGCGGGCAGCATCTTATCTACCTTAGGGCTGTCAAATTTGAAAATAAAATGAAATAAAATAAAATAAAATAATAAAATGCCACCTTTAGATATCTCTATTCAGTGCCATGAGCCACAATAATGTTTCTGAGTTACAATATCCTTATTTGGGAGCTTTTCCAAACAAACATCGATGTACTGATGATGTCACCCCTGATGTCACCCCTTGAAGAATCCATGCAACCCCTCCAGCCACCCCAGGAGTATGTCTCTAGATCCATACCTGGTTTGACGGCGACTGCCTTATATGTTAAGTAAGTTGGTAGAATGAGGGATAAGAGGAAAAAAAAACACACAAATGGGATTTAAAATAGCTGTGATGGTGGTAAGTTTTCCTATCTACCTCCAGCTGCACTTTCTATGTAATAAAGTAGCTAAAAATAATAACTAAGTAATAGAGATTGTGAGAAATCTACTTTAAAAAAGCCAACCAAAAAAGAAAAAACAATGATAGATGAAGTGGTTGAAACATCAAAATTCTCCTTCTTCAGATGATTAGCAGATGATAGTAGAAACACAACTTGTTTGATGTTACTGAAAACAATGAAAAAAAGGAGACCCAGCATAAATATAGCCGGATAACTTTATCTTGAATGGAATCAAAGGTGCAGCCATGGGTCACTGTTTTTCTCTGCAGTGAAATATTATCAAGCAAAACCATGAAGATCTCCCATCTATCAAAAGGATGCGATGAAGGAGTACCTGAGCCAGTCTGATTGTGCTACAGTGGTACATAAAATAAGGCTGGGAACAACTGATGGTTTTGGTTTGAGTAGTTTTGGAGATATCAGCCATAGAAATGCCTGCCTTCTCTCCAATATAATGGCACTAAATGCATTTGGCTTGTAGTGCTCAAAGTGCCAAAAAAACCCAGATAACTGCAAATTGAAAATTCAACACCAGCGCCTCTTTCCAGAAAACATGACCCAGTTACTCAAGATAATCCACAGACCCTGTTGTGAGGAGTTTCATGTAGGAACTACTTTCTTTCTAGTAGAAACAAAGTTCTATTCGATTCATTTTCAGAAAGAAAGTAGTTTCTACATGAAACTGCTCATAACAAGGTCTGTGGATTACCTTTCGTGACCGGGTGATGATTTTCTTCTTCAAATGTATTTTCTGGTGCTTTGAGTACCAAACCCAGTGCCATCTAGTTCCATTATATTCGAGAGAGTGCAGGCATCCAGTATCTCCAAAACTCTGCAACTAACACAGAAACAATCTAGACGGATAAATAGCACTACAGGCCAGAGGAAAAATATGTATTTTTGATTTTGGGGTTGAACTGTCCCTTTAAATAGGAAAAATTCCCCATAGCTACCTTGATATTGAGCAGTGTGAATTAATGAATCCTCTGAATCACATTAACAGCAAAGGCTAACTAATGCTGCAGAGCATTAGCTAAATCTTAATCACCTGCCAGAGGGGATCCTGTCTCCTCTTTGTTGGTGATAACTACTCTGAGTGAACACCTGACTGATAACACTGCCCTTTAATTAAAACATTTTCCCCACTCATCTCACATTATTATAAAAGAACTTACATGGCAGAACTTTTCTGCCTCTTATTGCCCGTCAGGCTCTGCAGAGAGATTTGTTGTGCACGCAAATTCTATATTGCAGAAAAAACAGCCAGCTAAGACATATTATATGATCATGAAAGATACATATCTCATAAATGGTGCAGCTAAATAGATTATATGGGCCCTGTCTGCAGAGTGGCTAATGGAAGCTGCGGCGTAGAGGGAATAAGACCTGTTAGCTGACTGTGTTTGCATGAAATGCTAGCCCGCCGGGCTTTTTCACCACTGTTCTCACAGAGATAAATCCCTGTTGCACTTAGTAGTCATCCATTTTTAATGCAGCAGCCTTAGCTGGAGAGATGCATGAAGACAGAGGGGGAGCAGGGAAGAGGGAGGGAGGGAGGGAAGGAGGGAGGAACAGCCAAGGTGTAGATGACACCACCCGGACGCCTCAGGCTAATGTATGTACAGTCTTGATGTGTTTTTGTACTGTGTGCTCAGCATCAGCAGCAATTATGAACGTCTGGGGCAGTTTTGCCTCTGAGACAGTAAAGTCATTCATGAACTCATCATGGCTTTACACTATTTGTTGTTCCCTCATTGCTGGGACGTTTATAAGTCACTGTAGTGAGTCAAAAGTACTCGCAGCTGCACAAGTGTGTACAGCTCTGACTTTTTCCAAAAAAACAAGAAGCGGCAGCAAAGCTTCCTGCCTGTTTTGAGCCCCCTTAATATGTCTGCAGCAGCCATTCCACAGATGGCAGGCGGAGAAGGCCGGGAGGGCCAGCTATTCAATCCACTTCAGTGCAAACATGATCCGTTTGAATGGCGAGGCATAAGCCAAGACATTCTTGTGTGGGCAGACCTCCCTAAACAACCGCGAACAACCGTGGCACTGTGTTTGTCCTTCAGAGACAAATCTTTAAGATACGAGAGCAGCAGATCAGCTCCAGTTTGTCCAAAAGCAAAGGTTATAGGAACATTTTTTTCTGTGTTAAATGTGCTGGGGTTTTTTGGGGTTTTTTTTTGCATGAGGGCTCAACACTGACATGATCCACATACAGTCTGTGCTAGCAGCGAGCAGGCCAATTAAAGAGAGCGGGAACATTCCTGTAAACGCGATTTTAGTCGACTTTCCTGCTTGATTTAATCAGCAAATCACTAAATCAGTCAGTAAAACAGTCACTTTAGACTCTCGTACAACTTTTCTGTTTAGAAGGAGTTTATACACTCAGTGAAATGTTGAGTAAACCCACCGAAGAACCACATAGATCCAAACATTTGATAAGTTTTTATTTCTCTAGTGGATTCATATGTTGTTATTCTGCACAGCAGCATACAGGAAATTGTGGTAAAATATAAATAACAAAGTTCAACAGTGTTTCTTTTTCTATTATTCATTTAATCAAAAAACCTCTGTTAAAAGTGGCAAATTGTGTCAGCCTTTTTCAATATCCACTCTCTTGCACACTCTCAAGAATGTAACATTGAACAACTAAACTTTAAAAAGTATGGGTATAATCGTTATTTACAGACAATCACCTTTTGGTGAGCAATGCTTATAGCTTCTTGGAAATTCACTTCCATCATGTTAAATGCACCAAAATGAAAATACAATTATGTTATACAAAGATCAAAAATACTATCAAAACCCTTATTATAAATGGCAGCACTATATCAATAAACTGCTGTTGACATTTTACATGTAAGTACAAAATCCTGTTGAGGTAGCGCCCTCTGAAGTCACTTGTAATGTTAAAATACTGAATAAACATAACTTTATATACAATACAGCAAATCTCTCTTCTTTCTTCAATGTAATTGTATTCCTTTGGTAAACAAAACTGTCAGAAATGTGCAGTCCTGCAAGTGACACTTTCAATCATACATTCACAACATTTTTGCATCTTTTTTTTTTTTTGGATTATTCAGAAAGGAAATGATGGGATAACATGTTGTTTACTAACATTCATTTGCTTTTTCACCCCTCATTTGGGAGTGGAAGGTAAATGGGACTCACTCCACTTGATATCGCAGAGCAGATTCTCTGGTGGATACATTGTCAGGGCAAACCAAAAAAAAAAAAGAGAGAGAGAGAGAATACACCATAGAGAGAAAGAGAGACCTGACAGAGAAAAGAAATCCAGTGTGTCGCCCTTATTTGGGAATGTAAACATAAAAAAAATGAAGGCTAGCATCTCTCATTTCTGACTGCTTGTAAAGTCAGATCTCATCACATAGGATTGGAGAAGAGGTTTGGCTTGGCAACAATTGATTATAATGTTCCCCGGAGAATATGAGCTCTAAACAGAGGCCACATTGTCTTTTTTTTTTTTCTTCCTGCCTCGCAGATTGAATGTCAACTTTTGGAGCAAGTTGGAAAATATGTTGTGGAGTTTTTTAGGCAGGCAGATGGGATCAAAGAGTTCCTCCTCCTCCTCCACTCAAACGCACACAAGTACTCATTAATGACACATTCTTGAGCTTCTTTAATGGCAAAACATAACTTTGGTTTTCTAAGACGAGAAAAGAAAAATCTTGGCGAGCTTAGCTCACCGTACAAAAATACTTGGTAGAAATATGACATTCATCCCCTTTTGCCAATGTCAGTGTGTTTCCCTACATGACCAAAATACTTTTTCTTTAAATTTATTCACACTTTGTGATTATTGATACATGTATTTATATGCACACGCTCAAATGACTACAAACTAGCAAGAAAAATAAATCCAATGTATAAAGCATAAAATTATTCTATGTGGATAAAAGAACTATAAAAATATAAGAGATCTTAGAGGAAACAAAGATAAAATCAATATGTTTATGAAACTGGGATAAAGGCTAAATCAAAACAGTCATCTGGAAATTGTTCAGTGCAATTCAATTTACTTTATAGTCACGTCTGTTTAGAATATTTTCATCCTCTTACCACCCACAGCCCTCCCTCCCTTTAATGGTCGCTGGGATGGCTGGTCTTTAGACAGTGGACAGTATTTTATCGTGTGGGCATTGTCCCCGTTGGCACTGCACAGGGGACAGGTATAAGCCCTCAGAATTGGGCACACCACCCTCCCGTCCGGGGTCTTCAGGACGTGGGAGCCGTACACCTCCTCGGGCGCTCCGTTATTTCGGCAGAAGACGCAGATTTTGGGCTCCTGCTTGCTCCTGGACGCGGGTTTGCGCATCTTCCTCTCCATCCCGAACAGATCGAACCCCGCGAAGCTCCCGCCGAAGCCCACCTCTCGCTCCGGCTGGAGCTGGCTCTGGAAGGGGCTCAGTATCGAGAAACGCTCCTTTAGGTCCAGGATGGAGGCCGGCGGGGGGCTCCCGGACGGGCAGCAGCAGTCCATGTGCCCGCTCTCTCCAACGCCGCCCGCGATTACGCACGGACACGCCGGGGAATCGTCCAAGCCCAGGGTCGCCTTCAGGGACTCGGTGATGGAGTTGGGGTTCTGGGGCATGCTGAGCTTATTATTCTTCGTCACCAACGTCGTGAGGCCGAGATAGTCGTTCCAGAAATTAAACGTGTAGTCATATGGGCTGCGCGCGTTCAAATAGTTGTGATTGAGAAAATCCATGGCCACTTCTGCTGGTCGTCTGCTTACGGTCAAAAGGCGAAACAACCAGTGTAATCCGTAAAGTCTTTGTAGCCAGAGTTCGTCTCCAGGAATGGTTCATGCACAGCGATGTGGTCTCCAGTGTTCCTGTTATGTTTGAGCGTCCTGCAAACAGGCTTTCTGGTTATAAGGAGCAGGAGGGCGGGGCGCTCTGCCTTCAAAACCAAGTTTGTGATCAGGTTGAAAGCAGGCTCCCTTTCTTCAAAGCCACATTTAGACAGACTTGTTTTCTTTGTCGACATCAGTCACCACTCTGGACTTTAAGGATTCGGGCATTTTCATTTTAAGAAAGTAGTTAATGATTTGGGCAAGTGCGCAGAGGAATCATTTCGCCTCTCTGCAGTTAATTACATTATTTCAGTCAATTAGAGGTGGGCAGCTCGGCTCTTTGTTCCCACATGGCAGTAAAACGTTACAGTTCCACATGTTTTCTGAATCAATATCGTTAATCATTGCGCGTGAATACTATCAACGCCAACTCGGGCGTTCACACACACCTTAACCCCTTGCGCGCCGCGCAGGAGCAGAGCAGTGCAGGGGAGAGCAGAGCAGAGCAGAGGGCCTTTGTTCCAGACAGCAGCCATCATATCGCTGTCCTGGGAGGAATAATCTGTGCTGATGCATCCTATTATGTTCAAATTGAATCAATATGAGACAAACCTATTAACCAAACCCTCATGTTTCCACGTTTCCTCATGCTGAAGAGGTTTACAGCTGCATTAAGTGGACATACTCATCTGCACATGATTTTCAATTCAAATATTATGATGGTTTGTTAATTATGATACAATATTCTCACAATTTTTCACAATATAGCCTGCCCCCCCAGTTTTCTTAGATCTCCCTAGTTATACTCTAGGAAATACACATTGAAAAAGTTGGAATATCATTTTATTTTATCTGTTTATTAACTTGTTTAATTTTCTGTATTGTTTACCTTTTATTTACCTTTTATCTGTCGTTTTCAGTTTTTATCCTGCCTCTGGTGTTTCCTCACATATGGTTCCTTGGTTCCTGTTTTTAATGCATTCTGTTCTTATTTGAGTTCTTTATTTAATTACAAAGTTATTATTTCGGGTGTGCTTAGGTGTTTTATTATGTGACGCACTTTGTGTTGCATTTTGTTTGCATGAAAAGTGCTACACAAATAAAGTCTGATTGATCTGCTGTCAGTTGTAAATGTCGAAAATATCATCTTCCAAACTGGTTTCACCTATATAGAATCAACTGTCGTTTACTTCCGTAATTTCAAACTTAAAAGACGTAAACAAACCCTTCATGACATCTCAGGGTGTGTTAAACTCATATTTACTTGTCACATGCTGTCATAAAATCCAGACAAAACAACACGTCAGTCCATTCATTCAGGATGTAAACACAACATGCAGAGCAGTTTTTTCAACAGGGGGCAGCAGAGTGCAATCACAGGTCAGTTCATTTACACCAAAGGACCCCTCCCTCCCTCCCTCCCTCCCTGTTTTCCTCTGCTGAATGAATGAGAGTGGCAAACAAACCCTACAGTAATGACGGTCACTGGCTGGAAGATGAAACTCAGTCATGATGTTCCACCAGCCAGATGTCATTAGTATACTGTGATTCCACTGAGAGGAGCACATGACCAATGTGAATGGTACACAGTGTTCATCTGGGTGAGGCGACATAACAAAAAAAGACATATCATGGCATATGTGAAGGGCCATTTGGTGTTGTTAAAATGTTAGTTCACCCAAATTACAAAACAATATATTTTCTCTCTTACCACTAGTGGTGGTGATACCTTGGCAGGATTTTGTTTGTGGCACAAACAGCACTGCAAAATGAAAACAACAGCAGGTTAGTCTCCAGAAACAGCGTGCCCATAAATTTGGTTAATCCACAGAACACATGTCAAACTTTCAGAGAGACTATTTCTTTGGTAAGAAAGTAGTTCCCAAGAAAACTCCATTAGAGATATATCTGTGGGTTATCCAGAGTAACTAGAATATAACTTAGAAGATGCTTTGTAATATGGGAGAAATTACTCTTTCAATGGGAAATATGGAATATATTTGCTGTACCAAATCAGAAAAATGACTGTATGTCATGAGAGGATAAAGAAACATGCTAAGTTGAAATACTGGCTTCTCAGACAACAATGCTACAGCCAGCATGTTCTCTAAAGCATCTTTTTAATATTTATTCACTTTGCACGAAGCTAAAATTAATACCAGAGTATGTTAAATGTTCACTGAATGAGTAAGTGTCTGTTTATTAATCATAATAAATCATTAATAATCTTTTAGAAGGAGTAGATGTTTATAAACTGAGCAGTCACTGAACAAATAGCTCCAATATTTTGAATTTGGACTGCAGTACCCATTTTGAACACTAGGGCATTACATATTTCACCTTTAAAGTGAGTCCGATAAATTGGTTTTGTTTCACGTGCCTTCTCTCATCTTGAATAATGTTTGTGAGTGCTTGAGATGAAAAACCTTTGTGGAACTTAACAGGAACTTAAACTTCGCTACACAAGAAATCTAATTCACCTCCATAATGTTTGGAGTGGAGGCAGAAGTCTTTGTAGGAAGGGTGAACCGACCCTCTGCTTAATGGGAGCTTTGGGACAAACACTGATGACACATTTTAACACGTTGGTAGGTGATGGAATGTCACTTTTGTGGGTTTTCATAGTAATGTTGCCTCCCTCATCGTGTAAAACAGTATTTCCCAAACATTTTTCCTGAGGACCCACTTTTGAAGGACAAACCATCATGACCCAATACACAATAGACTAATTTTTCACCATTTTTCATCAACAGTGATTGATTAATCGTGAGTATAATGGACAGATTGATCGGCAATAAATTATTTGCAGCCCAAATCTTGTTATTGCCAACATATGTACATGTTAAATACTTTATAAATGAGAAATAAATGCATTTAATCTGAGTTAACAGGACATGTCATTGCTTTTATTTCCTTTCATAAGGAAAACAATACAGAATATTTTAGACTACAAAGATACTACTAAATTTCTTCCATAGTCTTTTATTTATTTGGTGACCCAAATAAAATCTCCTGTGACCCACCTCAGGGTCACGACCCAGTCTTTGGGAATGACTGGTCCAAAATAAACTGGAGAACATCTGAGCAAAACAATAAAGCAAAAAAGAGGGGGAAAAGGCAGATGCAACCTGAGTAAACAAACAGTTTCCTTCCTCATCTTGTAGGAGATATGAAGTCTATAGTTTGAAAGATATCGAACATAATCACATCTTTAACACATACACGGTCATCCTGGTTAAAGGATATATATTTTTCCCATGATTTTTGCTTGTTTAACTTAAACTTCAGTTACACAAATGAAAAAGTCAATTAAAACATGTATCACATTATATCCCAAAACGAGTAGTGGATGAAGGCGCAGGAATCAGCACATACCCTATACCCTAGTTTACGTTTACCTCCTTTAACCTCAAGGTTTTTCTCAGTATTGTATGAAAGGTTTTGAAACGGAGTGATGTTTGGCAGTTCAGTCATTCCTCAAATACAGTATGAGATTCATTCAACCATCTAAGTTATGATCTTGTACAACAGCTACATCTTCAGAGACAGTTTTCCACACTGTAAAGACATATTTGTTGGGGTTGAAAGAGTCTGTATAGCTCCTCAGATACATGAAAAAAAAAATCTTGTGCTGTAGGTTGCTTTGACAAAATGGACTATATTGCCTTTAGGTATACCTTTACTTGAAAGCACTGAGTTGTGGCTGGAGGAATGAAATCAGTTCCTCATCTGAAACATCAACAACAAAATTGAATAACCTTTCATCTAAGTGCCACGGACCTCCAATATGTCTGCCAGAGGGTGTTTTTGATCACCCAGAAGCCCTTTAAAGGAGCAATGTAAAGCAATTACCCCTCAAAAATAAGTACAGCAATCCAAACAGCAAGTTGGAGCCACTGAATATCTATTAAATAGGTTAAATCCCTACTCAAAAAATGATATATGGTTGAAGCAAAATGTTTCCCCTGCCCCCTCGTCTCCAGACATGAACAAGCTCAGGCAGGCTACAGGAACGCTGCAGGAGTGCAAGACGAGTGCAACACTGTAAATTGATAATAACAAGCGATGAAGAGTCCTACACTGTAAGTTGATCAAATGTTTATGACTCTGTCAGTCTGCCAATGTAAAGTTCAGCCTGTTATCCTGAAAACAAGATCCCACTGCTCTGATGATAGACACATGAGGTTGAAGTTTAGCAGCTGTCTGCCTCACTGCAGGCCAGACTCCATTAACATTTTGCTCAATTTAACTGTTATAATGACCTACTCCTTCTAAAAGATTATTAATGATTTCTAATGACTCATAAATAGACATTTACTCATTCGGCAAACATTCGGCATTAATTTGAACTCTAATTAATATGAAACAGGCACACTGAAATGGTTATTCAGGGCACAAATAGAAATTTCAAAGGAGCAGCTGCAGCAGTCAGAGAATATTTGAATTCAACATGCTTCCCTAATCTCTGATGACATGTTATGGTCATTTTATGATAAAATACAATAAATATATGTGACCAGGATCTTCTTGTCTTCTTGTATTCTTCTTACATGCACATATCTGTAAAGCTCATTGCACATAAAGAGATATGTATAATCTACTGCTCTTGCACCATTTGTTTTCATTATAAAGGACCTGTTTGGAATCTATGAATGTATCTCTCTACAATAATCCTGCCAATTAAATTTAAGCTTTGCACCAGTAACAGGAATGATCCAGGTTCTGATTCTTGAGGTAAAATCCAGGCAGCCGCCCCTAAACAGTCCACTCATCGCGGGCCTCTGATCCTGTGATGAAGTGGGCAGCTCAGGAATGTGGAAGCGGCCCTCTTGAAACAACGATAACACGAGTGACTGCTGTTCTAATTAAAACTTCCAGGGGGAGGCTGCAGGAACTCACTGACTTGGAAGGTTCACATCTATTTTTAAGGGATCTAATAAGAATGCACTACAGACGGAGACAGAGTGATAAAAGCAGAACAAAAGCACGCTTCAATGAGCTCTGATGTTTTTAGAGGCCATTTCTCTCTGTTCTGTGTGTTCAGCAAGTTAGTTTGAAATGGTATTGACTGCTCATTGGATTTTCACTCTCCGAGTTCCCATTCAGCTGGTGCAAAATATGAATTTTATGATGGAGCATTAATAATGTATGCAATCGCCAATTCTTTTTTTGCAAGCCAGGGCAGATTGTGTGAGCAGATTCCTGTGTTGCTGCAGTGTAACTGAAATATTCATGGCCGTATTATTCCTTAATTTTGTTGTGACTAAGAGGGATTAATACTCATCCATTAACTAAAGCTAATTCTGCGGCCGCCTCGAGGTTGCACGAGTATATTGGACAAGGAAGTGAGATTAGCAGTGGAATGATGCATAACATCAGCAGGGTGGCTATGGCTGTAAATCGATTTAGGAATCACACTGACTAAGTGATTGTTGTGTAAGTGTTTTTTTTTTTTTTTTTTGCTTGACGTGGGAAAACACAGATCATCAGGAAAAGTGGTGACTGGCTGAGGAAGACACTTTGTTTTTAATCATCAAATCATATTTCCTGCATGGGCTCATTAGCAATATGAGGCTTAGGTCTAAATTTTTTTTTGCAGTTTGTGCTTTAGATGTATTATGCAATGCAAATCAGCGCAGACGTGCCTTTTGCTGAAGTTAGGGGAATGATAATGAGTGATTTATACCATCTCGTAGAGCTAATCTGCTTCATGCATTATGATTAGAATCATCAACACAGTCTGTGCTGTGAGCCAGGCCTCATATTTTGGCAAACACGACGAGATTCGTCGCATTTTGGGTGAAAAGTATGCTCAATTCATATCTGACACCATGATAAATGAATGATTAATGTTATAGTGGAATGCACACAGAAATCTGATCCTTTTTTCCCCCACTCTCATTGCATCTGCACTGTAAAAATAAACGATTTGTTTCAACTTCCTCAAAGTTTTGAGTGAATTTGAAAATACAAGTTGAGTTTATTTTGTCATGAATCAAAACAAATAAACCTTTGAGTCCAATAAACTTGATGTTATTTCTGTTGAACTTGAGAAAACATGTTCATTAATATTAAAATATTAAGTTGAACCAACAACTCTTCAGTCACACAATTGAACATCACAAAAACATATTCAATTTTCCTTTTCTCATTTTGAAAAGTCATGTATTCATTACACACAAAGAACTTCCAGCTGCAGCTGCTCCTGTTGGAGCTACTGGAGAAGCTGGAGGAGATTATTATTGAAATAATTTTATTTTGTGGTTATTATGGTGGAAACACTACCACTTTTGTCCACAGGGGCCTCCAAAATCAACAAAATATGAAAGCTCATTGCAGTAGCTTTCAATATTAAGAATTTAATACTAACCATCAGAATTTTTCAGTATATTTTCACAAACAACTTGTAATGGTGACACACAAAGGTTTTCTTCAAACTATGAAAAAGAGGGGTCTCAGGAGAGTTTTGACTCTCACAAAATGCATGCTGGGAAGTCTGCTAATATGCTGATGATGTTACTTTAGAAACTTGGTTTAATGAGTTGATTGACTCAGTTCAGTACATTTATTCAACTCTTTGTTTCAAGTTAAAAGACTTCACATTTGACAAACTCATATTTGAAAGTTCTGACATGTTATTAAAATAAATTCTAGAAATTTTAAAGGGGCAATATGTCATAACCTGACACGATAGATGGTTTGTTACAAAGAATCATCTGGGAAGCTGTCCACAGAAACTATTTGGAAAAGGGCATCTAACAGGGGCTAACTTCAACCAATCAGATCAACTCACCCTAACGCAGTGGTTCCCAAACTGGGGGGCGCGAAAGACCAGGGAAGAAAAAAGAGTGAAACAAAGTTGAATGAATATGATCTATGTAGGGGGAATAAACAAATGAGTTTCCTGTTTCTATCCAGCTGACCTTTATTTTGCTAAAATTTAACTTTTGAATTCTTTTTTTTTATCAGCTCCATCCCCAATTATTGTTAACAATTGATTGAAAATTTTGTGGTGGGGGGAACTTTTGTTGGCTTCCGAAAGGGGGACATACTGGAAAAAGTTTGGGAATCACTGCCCTAACCGAAGCCAGCCAGAAGAAGAGCAAAAACATCTTTTTAATTGACCTTCAGTGTCATTCTTTGCTCTTCTTTCTTTCTTCTTTCTTTTGAAGAAATAATCTCCAGTTCTGATATAACTGATGCTATCACAGTATCTACCCTAACCTCTTCAGGAGCCGCCATTGTTTGTTTGAGACGGATCAATTCCATGGATTCTTCTCGTTGTCGGTGCACCTAAAACGCCTGTCGCTGCCAGTAGTCCCTCTGAGGACACTGATTGGCTCACACGACATCTGGTGCGGATGCAAACGGATAGCTTGGAGCCTGGCAAGGTGGATTCTTGCCTGATCTTGCGAATCCAGCCTCCTTGCAAGGTAAAATATGCAGCAGTTGCGTGTGGAAAAATGAGTACTGCAGTCCAAATAGTGAGTTGGAGCCATAGACTGCTTATTATACAAAAGCCCACAGCTCTGAAAACACACACTCTGGAGTTCAGTCACTGCCGGCCTTCTGCCTGCCAAACTCCATTAACATATTGCTCAATTTAACCGTTATAAACATCTACTCCTTCTAAAAGACTGTTAATGATTTCGTATGACTCATAAACAGACACTCATTTGGCAAATATTCTGCATCAATTTGAACGCTAGTTCATGTGAAACGGAAAAACTAAAATAGTTATTCCTTCCCAAATAGAAATATCAATGGAGACACCACGGCTGCAGCACTGTTGTCACAGTAGCGAGTGTTTCTGTAATCTTTGATGACATATGGTCATTTTATGATTTATTACAGCAAATATGTTACATATTTCTCCTTTAAGGTTAGTCAACTTGAATGAATAAAACTTGCGTATTTATGAAAATGAGAAAGGATTAGTTGATTCCACTAAATTCTGGAATGATTGTTTTTACAGTGTGCTGATACAGTTGGTAATAATTTAAAAGTAGGTCTATCATTTGGGCATGTTTTGAATCATTAACATCAGATTTGGTGTCTCCAACCTCTCAGGCTAAATCAGAAAACACATTTCTCCGTGAAAGGCAAGAATGTGTTCTGTGGCTGTCTGGTTATCCTTTTGTTCTCTGTTGCTTATTTCATGAGGCAAGTTTCAGCAGTGGCCTTGGAGAGACGAATTGCATTGGGAAGGATTACACAAAGCGCGCGCACACACACACACACAGCCTTCTGCATATTCTTACACTTCTGCTAGCGGCAGCTGCCACGGATAAATCATTACAATGCCTTGCTCAAAGATACTTTAGAAGTGGATATTCCCTCCAACTCTATTTAAGCTGATAATCCAGGCCTCAGCACCACCAAAAGGCTTCGGTAATACTCTTTTCGTATAACAACCACCCCCTCCATCTCCATGTTTACAGAGCGACATATTGATCACTGAAACAATACATAATGGCTTTGCAGGAATTGCTGAAAAATCCATTTTGCCATATCGATCGCCGTAATGAAGATGAATGCTGAATCACTCAGTATGAAAATGGCTTGAGTGCATTTGCAACATTTTTCATACCTTTCCCTTTTTTTTTCCTTGTCAAACTAGAAAGGCCGCTCTTTTTCTTTTTGAGCCTCAGACCCAAAGATTACCATGTGTTTTCATTCACAGCCATTAGAGCTCTGTTTGTGATTATGCAAATGAGAAAACATGCAGGAAATTTAATCAGAGCGCAAATTTGATTTCACGTGAAAGATTGCTCGAGGGGTGGGGGCCTGATCGCATAATATTGAGCAACCAAATTATGTTCAATATTTGTTTTCACAGTGGGCCTCCACTCGGACACACCACAGCTTTATAGGCTTAAGGTTTGCCTTGGTTTGGAGGCTTCAAGTGAGCGGCGCTGCATAAGGTTTAATTATCCTTTGTTCTCCCAAGAGATGCTGAATGGAAACTGCAGTTAATGGGAAGCATTTCCATATCAGCAGCAAAGCATAGCAGCTTGTGTTTATGCATTTTTATTATTGTTGCGTCCCCTGAACCAAATATCTAAGTGCTCCGTTTTCTTTTGTTCCCCAGCTGAACTGCAAGAAAATGGGCTCTTTGTAATTGCACATGAACTCAGAGGATGGCATTGTGCTGTTGTGTGTGCCACTGTAGATAACCGGTGATTAAACCGAATGTTACTCCAGAAGCATGACAGAATTGAAGCTAATAAAGCATGTCAGTCAATAAGGGAGGTGGGTCTGTTTATCAAGCTCGGAGATGTAGAACAAACAAATGTCACCGGGTTTTTCACAGAGAGCGGCTCAGTTTGGTCGTCCTGTGACCTGAAGTCTCGCAGGAGGGCTGTCGCTCGTCATTCAAAACAGTCTCAAGACGCCTCGACAGTATTTACGCCTCTTACAACTCGACCTTGTATCAGTCTACATGCACATCAAGGCAGGAGCAAATTAGGCCTCTTCAGAAATGCATCAAAAAATTTTTACATTTCTGAATCAGTGCAAGTGAAGTACCTCCCGAGAAGATTTGAGCAAGTTTCCCCCTGGAGATCTGAAGTTAATTTCACAAGTTTTTTTTTTTTTTTCCCCCACCAAATACCAGAAGTCGAGCGTCTTTCAGTGTGCATAGGGCAGTGACTTAAAAATGCAGGTTTGTGGGGCACATGGTCTCAGATGTACCAAGCCTGAAGGAATACTTCACCCCAAAATGCAGTCAGCTATTCCGCCCAAATTCAAATTACATCCCTTTTACAGAAAACATTGTGAGTGTCCTCCTTTTAGGTGCATCTCAGTCTGCTTCTGAAGGTGTATTTACATACATACAGTAACACAACATTTGAAAAAACATTCCACAGATGAAAATGACATTTTCAGATTACAGAATAGGTGGGACAACACTTCTTGTGTGTGACTGAACAGAAGTCTCTGACATAATTTAATGTTTCTTCAAATCAGATCTATAAATTCTTGGACAGAACAGCAGCTCTGAGTCGATACTCTATGCAGATATCACCCCATTTCAATAATAAATCTCGCAAATCAAAAACACTCATTTTAATCTCTGCAGCTGTCTGCACCAGCTCTGTGCGTCTCACATCCTGGTTGGGTCTGATGGGTGTAAATGTGAGCTGAAGTGTTTATTACTTCAAGTCTATTTTTTCATCAATATGCACACAAATGCGAGCCTGGTGCCTGGTAAAAAGGCACTGACAACATTTTATTCTCATTTTGTGACCTAGAATGTGCTCCACAGCTCACTCTGCTCCACTTTAAGCTTTTGCTCGACTGGGTTCATCATGTCTATGTTTGATTTTTAGATGGGTTACATAAATTACTCTTGTTGGGAAGCTTTTATTGCATTTTGAGTCGTCGTCAACTCGAGCATCGGTGAGGAGAGAGAAACTCGACAGACCACTTTCACACTGAGCTGAACTGAAACGAGTGCACATAAATGAGAAAAATAGTTTGTTTCTCTTGTTCTGTCACGTTTGTCCCCTGCCGGCTGACGTTCTGGCAGCAAACACGCTCATAGTTCAGTCATCAACACAAGAGAAAACCTTTTAACGAATGAAATGACATACAGTGGTGTGCTTCTGTGATTTGTGTTCACTTGGATGAAGGTAAAAGTGTCACACACTCTGGTTCCATCTGCATTTATTTTGATAACGTCTCCGTCTTCAGGATCAAATATAGTAAAAACAAAGGCACTGTCCTCACCCTACTTACATACCCGATGGTGGTCAGATGATCACGAGGCTTTCAGCAAATCAGCCAGTGACAGGGGCAAACATCCAATCAGGTCATTTCAAACACACTTCTAGCACATAATGGAAATTAAAGTTTTTCATTCAGAAATGTTAATTTATGGCAGTGGTTCTCAAACTTTTCTGGCATGCCCCCCCCCCCCCTTTCAGAAGCCGATAAAATGTTTGTGCCCCCGAAACCCACAATTTCTAATCAGTAATGGGATGGAACTGATAAGAGGGGTGTACTACGAAGCAAGATTAATGTGTTAGCGAGGTATGTCGAGTCTAAAGTCATGGTTTTCAGTGTCATGAAGGTGTCTCTCTTTTAACCTGCTAGATCACCATGGTAACTGATGCTAAACTCATAACCTGGTCGGGAGCAGGTTATGTTCTGAGTTTATGATTAAATAGTCTGTAAAAAGTGCCGCTCTTTAACTAATTGTTCATGAGCAATATAACCTATAAACAGAGGGAAGACATTAAAAATGAAAAGCTGCTGAACTGTATGTTCGTAAAATCACCAAACGAATCCTTATAATGTAGAAATGTAACATAATGTAACAGCAGCACAAACTGTGTGCTGTCATGGTAACCTTTGTTTGGTGATGCAGAGTCATTTTTCCCATTTGCTCCAGGTCATTTTAACACTTTAAATATACACCATATATAAATCACACAGTTAAATAATGATGAAACAACTACAGCCGCTTTGAATACTTTTTACTATTGTCCGTTTTGCAGCTCAGAACAGATAAGAAAATTCTTCGTCATTTATCATGGAAAATCTTAAATCAGTTACTCATTTTTATGTTGGTTTGGCCAAAAATTTCAGTGATCTCCACGTCTCCATCATCATGAGACAGTGTCAGACTGACAGCATCATGTTTAAATCTGCTGTATGAAGTTTAACTGTTTAATGTGCAGTTGTCATGTTAGAAATAAACAGCAGCATTAAGATCACATTCAGTCCATCAGTCATTTTCTGACAGCATTCTTCTCCTGCTTTATTTGCAGCATCGATGTTGCTTTTTGCCGTAATGTATTTTTAATATTTTGCATAGCTCCTAATTATAACAACTTGATCATTTTGTCTGAAGTGGGCGGCTCGCAATTGCTTCACTTTGTGCAGAAGAATAAATCCCCCTTTTTATGTGAGCACTGAAGAAGAAAGCCTGAGTTAACAAAGCAAGTTGATAACCACCATCATGATACCCTTTATCTCTGACTTGGGTTTAGGTTTTGTCGAGCCGGACTGTGTTGAGCTTCCTTCGTAGTACAGCTCTAATGATTTTTATCTAATGAAGTTGAATTTTAGTGAAATAAAGGCAAGAATCAGCAAACTCTTGTGTTCATTTCCCCCACATGGATTATATTCAACTTTGTTTCACTCCGTCTCCCCTGATCTTCTGCACCCGTCAGTTTGGGAACCACTGATTTATGGATACCTGAGATGAAGTTAAACCCCACATCTGGATCAACATAAATATGCTTTGAAGAAGTACCTAAACACTTGCTGTGATTTGTTCGTGAAGGCCAAAACACTAAAACATCCTGCATTCAAGTCTGCCTCCAGTGATCAGCGTGTCCACATGAGAAATTAACCTCTCCAGACATCACTTGACATGGGGCCAAGACCACCACTTTGAGGCAGACCAGAGAACAATTTAGTTCAGTGTTCACACCAACCTAAACTAACTGCACCAAGGTGGTAAATGCTCCAACTGGACAACAAAGTTGATGTGAACACAACTAAACATTTTAAACTTTTAGTAGACCTTTAAGTGGTTTAAACAGGTTTTGCTGCTGGCCCTGTCCACAGCAGTACACTACTAGGTTCTGTGATGTACTCCCATTTCTCCAAACTGGGAGCCAGTCAAGTGCTGTCTTGTACTAATAATAGTCTAGTAATATGCAGACTATGGATAGGTGTATTATACATCCCACTTCAAATACATACTCCCTTGGGGAGTTTATTTTGTGAACTATTAAATAGGGCATCTACATTAAATCTAGCTTGTTGCAGGCTCTGGTACCAGAGGCTAACCAACCCCATACTATGCTGTCTGCATTCCAGCCTGAGTTTAGAGAAAAATCAATGATCCAACATCTCATTTCAGATTCAGCAGCACTTTCAGAGTCAAATAGCTGAAATTCACTGGTTAAAGTTTATAGAAGTCATTTTATTTTACTGGCTTTAGAAATTACTGACATGACAAACAGGCTACACACAAAAAAAAATACAAGATGTTGCAATGTGATATTAACTTCTATAAGTAGGTTGAGGGGATGATCACATCTCCATACATGCAGTCTTCCTCTAAAGCCAGATTGTACTTGTTTCCACTTCCTCCCTTGTAGGCGCTCGTCACAATCCTGAGCCAGCCTCTCTCACCCTAGAGGCAGGGGAAAAAAAAAATCTCAAGGTCACTTGGATCATAAATCACCCACTGCATTTCATTCCAACATCCAATTTTTAAATGCCAAGTTTAAAAGCTACTGAACCATGCAAGGACCGGGGGTATTGAGTTACTATGTGATGACTCACCCACGGCTCTCCCCAGGAGTTGCGGACAATCCAGTATTCAGTGCCATTTTCTACTCCCCAGCCAGCCACTGACACAATGTGGTTGATTTCTGGAATCTCAAAATACTCCGAGTACAGACCCCCGGTGTATGCGTCGAGTTTCTCTGTGGCCATGATTCCACAGCTGAGGGAAGACGATTCAAGAGGACATGACTTGAAAACAGAGATGTCATTTGGCATTTAGAGGAGCAATATGTACCAACTGCATGTGCAAAAATGAGTACTGCAGTCCAAATGGGGAGACTGTATATTAATAGGTTGAACAAGTTGTTTACCCCTGCCCCCTCCTCTCAGACTTCAGGATCCACTGCAGGAGCACAGGAGGTGTGAAACTACTTAAGTGATCAGTCTGCCTCTGTAAGAATTGATCAGCTTTTTCTAACTTTTCCATCAATGTAAACTTAAACCCATCATCCTGAAAAATTAACATGTTGCTCAAGTTCTAAGAGATTAATGATTTATGACTCAGACACCAACTGATTCAAAATTTTAGCATTAATTTGAAGTTTAAAGTTTCAGAAATTTCAAAAAAGGACACTGGCTGTCAGAAGTAGTTATTTCAGGTTAGCATGTTTCTTTTGTCTCCAACAGGCTAATTTTATGTCCATTTATTACAGCTCTCCTCTCTAAAATTTACCGTGTCTGGGCTCTTGTTTTGTTATATGCACATATCTGGAACGCTCATTGTTAAATGACTGCTTCCCATATTCCATTTACATATTGCTCAATTTAACTGATAAACCATCTATGCTTCTACAAGATTAATGATTTTTTAAAAACTCTAAAAAGACAAAGTCATTTAGTAAATATATGGCATTAATTTACAATCTTACAATTTCATTTAGCAGATGTTTTTATCCAAAGCAAAGTACATCCAAGAGCTGATACAACACAAGCAAGAATCCAGTCAGGAGAGATCATCATAAGTGCCATGAAGCATAGATTAAGTCTGATAGGATATAAGTGCCTACAGGCAGTGCCAGTGGCAATGTGCATTAAATGCATAGTTTTTTAAAAATATACATCTTGTTCAGTCAAGTGTAAAGGTGTTCATGAAAGAGCTGGGTTGTAAATCTGACACATTTTAACCAGCCTGGAATAGAAACTTCTAAAGAGGGACACCACGGCTGTTGTGTTGTGGCAGAGAAGCAAGTATTTTAACCTGACATGTACTTGATTTAAAGGCCAAAGCTGGTCGAAAATTTGATGCATTAACTGTCTTCCATTGTAGGGATTTTTGAAAACTAAACATTTCAAAGGCAGCATTCATTAAACAATAACGTTGAAAACCTGATTGGCCCGCCAGCGTAGATTTCTGCCATCATGTTATCCCGTCCATTAATGGCTCCATAGTCACCGACTTTCCATAAAGTGTAGTTCTGCACAATGTTGCACTGCCCAAATGTCGTGCACGTCCCACAGGCATTGAATGTGTTGCATTCTAGGAGGAAAGAAGAGAAGATTTCAATTTCAAGGCTCCTGGATTAAATGATTGAATTAGAGTGCACACTACTGCCGACTACTCACTCTGGTCAATTGCCTGGTAGTTGTTGCAGGTCTCATCTGGGATGCCGTGGTTGTGGGCATACTCCCACACCCCTCCATGGTCTCCTCCGTGACAGGTGCCGGAGTCAGCGCAGTCGATCACGTGTTGGACGGAAATATAAGTAGATGGCCACGCTCCTTTCCTCTTTATGTTGATGCGATCTACATGAGGCAGAGAAAAGAAAAGTTCCACACAAATGCAATATTTATTTTGGAAACGCTCACTCAAGTCTCAAATGATTTGATATCACCCAGGTTCCCATCTGTTATTTTGTCACAAGATTTAATCTGCAAACAATTGTTGAGAAAGTAGTCAGGTTTCTTCCTCAGCGCTGCCATGTTCAAGCTCCAAATTCAAATTCAAGTCAACACATGATGCACCAGAACTGTGGGTTCATTGTATGCAAGACGACAGCAAGTTCATATCAAGCACGTAGAAACAAAGTAGCTTTAGCAAGAATTACATGTCCAGACCTGTGAACACTTTTGAACAATTAAGACCAAGTTTTTGGAGTTGCACACAAAATTAATCTAAGAAATAGTGCAAAATCTGTAAATAGTCAGGTACATTTCATAAAAATGGATCAGCAGGATTACAATAAAGTATGATACAAAAGACCATGTGCAGTACACAGACATTAGAACACCAAGTGTCCAAGTGCCCAACATTACTTCTTGGTCTCCAGTGAAACCATAGCAGATATTGTAGTTGCCAATCCATCTTCATGTGGAAACCCTGCCGTTTGTATAGCTGGACAAACGATAAACTATTTTGGTTAAACCATTTCACCACATTTGGCATGGGGTAATCCAAATTAATCAAGTTACAGTACTTCAATATTGTGATACTACATTTAACAGGTAAAAACTATTGGAATAGGTTTTAAAAGCTACCTGTCCAACTGTGGAACTAACATTTTCTTTTGCCACAAGTTAGTCTAGAGATTGGTGCAGCATAAAAGTTGAGGCTGATTTAAGTTGTTTGTATCAATGACATGAGTCGTGTGCTTTTAGAGATATAGATATATATAGAGATAGAGATAGAGATAGAGATAGAGATAGAGATATATTTTTTTTTATATTAAAACACTTTAAGCTCATCTGTTGTCAACTTATGCAAATATATAGCACAGAAAGGTACAAAGCTTAAATTTTACTTCACCCCACACACTTGATTTCAAAGATTGCCATCTGAAATTTTAATGAGTGAAATCAAGTCATCTGGTGCTCAAGTCATCTTTACAGCAGGAGTTTTGAACGTCACGGACTGCTTAGCTAATACAGCGACTGAACAGGTACACCCTGGTACATATTGCATTGAATATTTTGGAGTCTCATTTGCCCGTAGCGCCAGTTTTACCATGGCTAATGTTAGCCATGTTAGCTTAACATTCTGCACTTTAGCTGCTGGTTTCTGAGGTGAAGGGTACTGCATGTCAGTCTCATTATTGTAAACTTGTAAAGAAACAACCCACTGAGGCTCAAAAACTAATACAGCTGATGGGCCAATAGGTTTCAATTCTATGTAGCTAACTAGTTCCCGTTTTTGGGTACTGCAGTGATTTTAGAACATTACAACAAAAAAAATTGAGTTTTATTTGTTAATTTTATTTATTAGGCCAATTTATCTTTGCTAGTAATGCTGGATTCATGCGCATTTTCATAAGTTTACATTGTTGAAAAACAAAAATACAAGTGGACAAGTCCAGGACTACATTGTACTTTAGTAGATAGAATGTTCTGTGGTTTATCTAGAGAGAACACATGTCTGATACCTGTGTCTGTATTTGATAGATGCACAGCTGTTGTAGCAATAAATGCCACTATAATTGTAAAATAACTTTGAAGTTTCTATTTTAATGCAGAGATTTAACACAAGCTGGAACAGAGGCAACATCTAACCTGCCATTGCACTGGTGCTGCCATGAGCCCAGCAGGAGCCGCAGTATTGAGGGATGTGCTGGTTACGAGTCGTACTGGCATAGTTGACGCCGTTCAGGTTCCTCCAGTCCCAGGACTTTGGCAGCTCAGCGAAGTTCAGAAATTCATGAGGACGAGCTGCAGTTCTGAGAGAGACAGAAGACATTTAATTCCGAATCATTTTACAAGCACAGTGAGTGTTAAGGGCAGAATCAAAAGCACAGGCAGATAAGTGCATTTACAAGTCAGCCGAGTGTGAACAAAGTGGTCAGACCTGCATGTTTCAGCCAGTTCTATATTAATCCCAGCTAATTACTGAATGAAGGGCATTAAATCAAGTAAAAAAAGTCATAATGCTATTAGTGATCAAGGCTGCATGCAAACCACACTGAATAAAAACATTTTTCTTATCTGTAGTGCCATTTATCCAGCTAGATTTTTTGATGCGAATTGCAGAGTTTTGGGGCATCAGCCACAGCGATATCTGCCTTCTCTTCAATATAATGGGACTAAATGACACTTTGCTTGTGGGGCTCAAAGCACCAAATAACTACACATTTGAAAAAAAAACCTCAACAGCAGCGTCCCTTTCCATAAATTATGACCCATTTGCTCAAAACACTCCAGACCTTGTATGCAGTTTCATGCAGCACTAAACAATCTAGATGGATAAACAGCACTACAGGCCAGGAGAAAAAAATGCATTTTTGATTTTGAGGTCAACTGTCCCTTTAATCACAACCATCTGTAACTGAGAAATAATTAGCACTGAGAGTGTGAAGGGCAATTGAGGGCAAAAAAAAAAAACTTAACGTAAGAAGTAAAGGTGTTTTAAATATAATTTGGAACCTTTGAATTCATTTACAGCAGCAGATTGTCAGAGTGGGATTCATCCTCATCACAGCAAGTCTCTTAAGAAATCAATTAAAATACAGAGGAAGCCTTTATGCTGCACCAAACCCCATTCAAATTGGACAAAAGAAGAAATCACAGACTGGAAGCACCAAAAAGAGGAAACTCACTTGACCCCAAAATCTGGCTTCCTGGGCACCGGCCTGTAACAACTTGGCCTCTCGCTAAAATACTGTTTTGCTGAAACAGCAGGTATCACGAACATAAAAATAAAAATGACAAACAGAGCCATGTTGAGCTACAGAGCACCAACCAACAAGCTGCACACCACTTTGGTCTGGTATAAATACCTCACAGACTGAGCAGCAGAGAGAGAGACAAGCTGTGTGTCATCAAGCTCATCAGGCTTCACTGAACTCACCTGGGAGCTGCTCTGAGTGCAGGTTAGAGTGAACACACTCTGTTCTGCTCCAAACAACTTCACACGTTACGTTTCAAGCTGAGAAATGAATAAATTATGAATAAAATGTTATTTAAGAATCTGGTCATTAATATCTTTAATAATTTAAAGGCAAAATTCCGCAACATTTCCTAAAAAAAACAAACAAACAAACAAACAAAAAATTGTATAGACTCATATCACAATAATCTCCTTCAATCATTTCAATCATCACTTATAACCTACTAAGTGTGTGAAAGTGGCCAAATCTGCAGAAACCCTGTCCTCTGCCTGTATTTCCTTTTTCCCCCCCTCATCGTTTTGCTGCACTCGGTACGTTTCACCAACTCCAAATGTTGGTATTTGACGTCCTGATTTATGATTTTACATTTATGAACGGCCCAGACAATATCTAACAGACTACAAACCTTTCTTTAAGAGATGAGTTATAGTGTAAAATGTCTCAAAAAAATTAAGAAAGAAAGAAAGAAAGAAAGGAAGAAAGAGATGCATAAATTCCATTGTACCTGACATTTTTTATGCTTTTAAATTTGCAATGCTTTTAATTACAGTTAAGTTTATTTTGTGTCTTTGGGTCTTCAGTTGGTTTGTTTTTGATGATGCTGTTTTTGGCGTCATAATTACCTGTATATTATATGTTGATGTATTTAAGTTCTGTATGTTTTCTGTTGTATTTTAATATCTCCTGCAAACTGAGTTAAATAAACACATATGTGGTATTTCAGCAAAGGTATTTATTGATTGTTGTGTCTGGTATTTCACAGCGGGGGATGCTGGGCAGCTCCACGTTATTGTTCACCTGTGAACAAGCAAATAAATGTGCAAAATATTTGCGCACATTAGCTAAATATTTGTTAATTGAGGAGTATAATGTAAATGCATGTGAAGCTAATGGATGAGGGCAGCCATACGTGATATCCCATGACCACGCCCCCTTTCGGGTGAAAACAAGCACTGTAAAATCTGTCAGTCAGTATGTGTGTCTGTGACAAACACCTCATCACAGGTTAGTTAACATTTCTGAGTGAACGACATGTGAGTCGATTGTGCCTGCAGATCAAAGTGAATCAGAAAAGAGTCTGAGTGATGATGGAACTGAAGTTTTACAGTGAAAAAAACATAAAACACCTGCTTTACAATAGAGTTTGATTCAACAGTTCCATAACAGCTAAATAAAGTGTCTTAATGATCTAAGTGGCAGATGGCATTACCTGAAGATTCAGTGAGGTCGATGTATTTCAGGTTCTTGCACTCTGATGGAAGCAGATTGAAAGGACACACATTTCTTAAAAATATTTCTTTGCAATGACACCAATCATTGGTCAGAACAGACACAGCGCAATTGTTCACTTGACTGGCCAGAGGATTTGGGCTCCTAATGGCTCAACAGCTTGACACTTTTCTTATTTTATGCACTTAAACTGGCAAAGACCTCAGAATTTGTATTGTGACAAATAAGAGTGGTTATTTCCAGCCAAAAATGGGGCGGAAGGGTTGCTCTCATCCATTGTAACAGTAAATTGAACTTTTGCCTGTCATGCACAAACTTAATCTTACCTACTTCCCTCTCCTACGGTGTTCTGGTGAAAGAATTCCCCAGGGGCTCACACACCTATTATTAGTTCCAGGAGGGTAACAGCAAGCGGGAAATCGGGGGAGGGGACTTCAGTTTGAATGCATTTATATATTTATTGCTAATGGTAAGGTCTATATTTAAGTGTGTAAATATTTATCAACATATTCCTTTTAAGCATTTACCGCATAGGGACATGTGTATGGATATGCGTGATGAAGTAACTCTGTAAATGGTACATGCCAGCCCTCATGCCCTCAAATATTTGAGCAGACACCCTTCAGTTCTCCTTTACTGATCTCCACGGGGAAATTCATTCTCTGCATTTCACCCATCATAAGAACAGTACAGCAGATAAGCCAAAAAATCATCCATATCTGGAAAGAAGCACCAGGCTCATACACTTCAAAATGCATGCCATTTTTATAAGTGGCTGCCATTGCGATCATTTTCTACCATAGACTTTCATTGTCTGGGCTGATTTTGATGGTTCTAGTTCAAATAAAAGGTTTTTAATTCAAATGTACACATCAGAAATCCCTTTCATATCTCCCTCGCTCATTGTTCTAAAATCTTTATTAAAAATGATTCATGAAAGTAGTCACTTTATTTGACCAGTCACCATTATATGAAGAGCTGAATATGATCCTTCAGTTACTACATAGCATAAAACACACAAAATGTAAATAGTTAACCTGAGCACTTATGGATCAATGTTTTTCACACTGATTGCTAAAGACCAACCTCTTGAAGAGTTGGCAGAACACTCACTGCTACGACAGTTTTGACGAGGATGCTTTCGGAGCACTCCACCACTGCTTACCTGGCACGTACAAATATTCAAGTGTCAGAGGAGCCATTTGGGATTCAAACCCAGGACCTTCTTGCTGCAAGGTGACAGTGCTGACCACAGACTGCTGCTCACTAGCACTTGTGCTTATTATAGATGAAAACCATGCATATACAACTCAGTTGTTTGGTCCACTGCCTGCCATCAAGCAAACTGTGTGGTGGCTAACCTCGAGAACCAGCTACTTCGCAAAGATTAACTTAAAACAAAGGATGGATCAGACGTCAAATGTTTACAGACTGCATTTTCTTTTCTTCGCTCTGTTACCTTGTGCATGAATCTTGCACATCAAACACAGCATTGGTACTCAGCAATTGCGTCTCCTAATGCATGTATATCTATATAATATCTAATATTTCTAAGTATATTCTTTTTTTTTACTGCATGTAAAATGGCTGTCATGGTGTAATTTTGGCCATAATTTTGGATTTCACTCATAAAAAAATTACATAATTACAACAAACATCTTGTTAGAATATCGAGTTCCTGGAAGGCTTCATTCCATTCTGGATTTTCAAACACTGGCAGCGTAACAGAGATCTTCTTCTCTGGGTAAAAATCTGATTAGTCATATCTAATTGAGGTAATATGTGTTACTTCTCTTCTAATACTGTAAATAACCTGCATGCTGTGTGTATTTGTCAACTAGCCAGATTAAAAAATGGCAGAAGACACAAAGTGCACACTGCCATTTTATAAACACTATTAATATAATTATTTAAAACATCTGAACATGCTGGTACAAGCCCTATCAATTATCCAGTATATACTGTAGCAGTAATAAGGGTTTCCTCTGTAAACATTAATACAATACTTTGGGATCAGCTTCAGGAATTACTCTTTCGAAACAGTGAAAGAGAATATCCCCCCTTGGATGTGCTTCATGCTGAAACTTCTCTCCGGACTGGCACATCTCATTTACCTCCATTGACTGCTTGGGCATTGTAACAATCAGTTTACAGTGGAAGTCGAAAGTAAAATTGTTTGAGTCCAATTTCGTATCATTCTGAGGATATTGATATTTTGTAGCTGTAGCTGTGATTGCAGATTGATCGTCAGACACGTTAACAGCTTGAATCCTCAGTAGCGTGACTTGAAGAACACAAACACTCCATGAATGCGGTTTTTGTTTGAGAAATTCTATTAATTCAAAAGATATCTCTTCCGAAGCCGTTTTAAACTCGTATTGATGCATTAATCCTTGACAGAAGCTCATCATTATGTTGCCTCATTCCCACGCGTCGCTCCGTCTTTTTTGTTTATGCTTTTGCAGCCTCTGTGATAACAAAGACTTTATCAGGCTTCGCTGTGAGCCTGCAAACAGAGCATGATACTAATTGACTGCCAGCCATCCTCTCCCATCTGCAGGAATAGAAAGTCATATTTAATGCGTTGATTAAAATCTAATCCCTCCATGTGAGTCGGAGATGAAAGTAATTTTCGTGTAATGGAGACTATTAATATTTAGATATAGAAGGGAAACCAGATCCCAGATTTGCAATCAGCTGGAGGATGGTAAATGATATTTAAGGCTGCCAGTGAGCTGGAAACCAAAGCGTGCAATGCAAATAAGTTTGACTCTTTCCCAATTAACATTTTTCTTTCTTCTTGCATATAAATGTATGTTTTTTCTATTTCTCTCCCTGTGTCTTTTGTCAGTGTTATAATGAGATCTTCTCAGTTATCATGAGTCAGGTTATTTACAATTTACTGGCCAGCTGATGTCTTTTCAGCGTTACACTGCAGTATGTATATGACCTGAAGTGTGTGGACTCCTTTGCCCTCATCCCTGTTGTGGTCTTTTGGCCTGGGGCTGTTTGGGCCTCTTAGTTCCAGTGAAGGGCAATTTTCATGCTACAGTAAACAATGATATTAGCAGCATTGTGCAGAAGTGGCAGAACTCTGTGGCCTGCTCAGAGCCCTGACCTCAACCCCATCCAACACTTTCTGGATGAACTGGAAGCGAGCCAGACCTTATCACCTAAAATCAGCATTGGACCTCATTGATGCTCTTGTGGCTGAATGGCAGCGAATCCCTGCAGCCTGGCTTCAGCATGCTATAGAGAGCATGAAACCAGAAGAGTGAAGGCTGTTACAGCAGCAGATTAGTACCAAGCTGAAATCTACGAGGCTGTAAAATGGAGCCAATGTGGAAGAGCCAAAAAAACTGCTGTTCCTTGAATGGCCACTTGAGCTGGCTCGGAGGGCAATTTGATCCTCATATACTCCCGCATTAGAATGGCCAACTTTGCAACAGAAATAAACATGATTACAGCCTGGTACAAATTCCCCCTTTAATGACCGCACAAGGGTTACCTTGCGAGGCAGCTGGATTCGCAAGATTGCACAAGAATCCCTTTGTGTCCACACCAGAGGTGGAGCAGGCCAATCAGCATCCAAGGAGGGACCTCTGGCATGACTAGGAGTGTGGTTGTTGGTGCACCAACAGCGAGAGGCATCCATGGAAACGACTCATCTCGAACAAATGGAATGGAACAATGGCGGCTCCTGAAGAGGTTACTGTAAATACTGTGATAGCATCAACTATATCAGAACTGGAGAGTATTTCTTTATTGAAAGAAGAGCAAAGAACGACACTGAAGGTTTTCTCCATGGAAAAGATGTTTTTGCTCTACATCTGGCTGGCTTCGGCTTTGGTTCAGCGAGTTGATCTGATTGGTTGAAGTTCCAGTTTCTAAGGACAGCTTCCCAGATGGTTCTGTGTAACAAACCATCAGCAGTGTCAGGTTAGTACAGGGGCTAAATATTTATATAACTCACATGTTTAAATTATATTAAAGGTCCAGTTGTAAGACTTATCCACGGTTTCAACCACAAGCAGAAAACACTCTCATTTTGATCCATGCAGCTCTGTGCATCTCATGTCCCAGCTGCGTCTGACGGACATTAACACAAGCTGAGGCGCTTATTTTTGGGTCAATACCTGTGTAAATGCAAGGCTGGTGCCCAGTAAAAAGGCACTGAATATTTATTTTATCAACATTTTGTATCGTAAGCAGAGCAGAGAGTGCTCAGCAGCCCGACATCAGCTCACTCTGCTCCGGTTTAATCTCACAGATTCTCCTTCACTTCACCCAGCAGCAGGGAAACAAGACACAGGAACTTCTTGAACCTTTTCCTCAGTGTTTTCATGGGCAAACTGTTCATTCAACTTTAGTGCTCAACTTTAACCCCTCTGCTCTGATCGTCAGCTAGCAGCCGACTTTTTTCCTTTCTCTCTTTTGCTCATTCACACCCATTTTGCACACACAGGACATATTGTGCATATTGCACAGAATATTTGGCTGCTTATTTGCTGCTGGGCGCTTTGAAATCCGCGGACAATGCGGAGCCTATATGGACAGACACTTCAGTGTGGTGTGAACGCTGTCATCATGTGAGTGTGATGCTGATGTGACGTTTGTGGCCTAGACAAGGGGTCAGTGGGACCTATTGGCAAAATATGACAGAAATCAAATCTCCTACTCATTTGTATTTTTTCATTCATGTATAATTACCTGAAAATTAATTCTGAAAAAAAAGTTTACACCACACACCACATTTAAAAAAAAAACAATCATTAACCTTGTTGGGGAAGCAACTAATAAAAAAGGATCCAAACTGTTCTTCTGTTGATGATATGTCTATTGTTGTTATTATTATCATTTAACATTTGCATTGTGCTGTGTAGTATTTACAATGAATAATTGATCACAAAATTGGTCCTATACATTGGTCTTTAAAGCTCAAAGTTGTGCATAATTAAGGCTGTGGCGGCTTTGAGTGCCGTCACAGGTGGCTAGCTAGGTAGCAGCTTCATTCAACCAATCAGGCTTCACCTCTTTTCCCACTTTTGGATTAGCCAGGAGCTAGCCAAGTGAAACACTGATGAAAGTTCATGCCCTTGATGTGATCTCTCTAGTGATGCAGCTGGTATTTATTAGTTGATGTTTCCTGCAGTACCTCTTCCAGCCACTGGTGGTGGTTTTAGTCTAAAACTCGAAAGCTTGAAGCTGCAGATATTCTGCTGTCTTCTTAACTAATCTTACATAACTCTACTCCTGCATTAGAATGTGATAAATTAACGTCCACATACTTTTTCCATTTACTGAGTGGTGTATCTTTCCTTTGATGCGTAACACACTGTAAGTGTTGCATGAGCTGAAAAACTGTGTGACTCATTTAGCTTATTTTCATGTTTTACATTTCAGTTGAGGGTTTGCACCTTTTTTCATGAAAGAAAACGGTGAATATGTGTCTCCAGAAAACTAAAACAAGGCTGCTTTTATAGACCCAACTTTTATATTGGATCAACAAAATTTTTTTTATTGTGAAACTGTGCAGAATGTAAATATTGCTGAGAAATGATCTGAAAACATGTTTCAAAGTTGATGAAAATGCCAACATGATAGGTTTAACACAACCGTGAAGGTGTTAAAAACCTTCAAACACCCTGCAGATGGTGTTTTTGTTCTGCTGTTTCTTGTGATTGGCACGTTTGAATCAGCTCCACACATGTACACGTAAAAACACACGTCAGATCCAAGTTAATCGATGACTCATCCACTGACAGGATGGCTTGTTACGGTGGTATCAGTGTGATATCTCCATGATTAGCATCGTTAGCTGCCTCCATGAGCGTGTCCCCTTCCTCATTAACGTCAACAGCATCATTAGCGCACCCGTGAGTCAGGTGATTGATTTGTGTGTGTGTGAGAGCGCGTACGTGTGGGCTCATGAACACATGACTGTTTACATGTCTGTGTGTGTGTGTGTGTG
>JAJHUR010139260.1:1441-20159 GCA_027495735.1 Lutjanus campechanus
CCAATGCCGACGTACAGAGAATTACAGTAATCTAGGCGTGATGAAATAAAAGCATGGATAACCTTTTCTAGATCAGCCCTTCTTAGATAAGGTTTGACTTTGGCTAGGAGCCGAAGCTGAAAAAAGCTAGCCTTAACCACGGAACTGACCTGCTTGTCCAATTTAAAAGATAATTTTACAAGACAGCAACTTTTTGTGTGAAGCCATTCAGGCAACTACATTGATTGTCTCCTACAAAATACATGAGCAACACCAACCTCACTGTCCCTTGTAATACTATCTTACCTGGAGAGTTTTACCCAGCTATTCCTGGTCCTTTTATCAGCCAGGAACTGAAGGGACGAGCAAGAATCATTGTTCATGTGACTACATCCTGGTACGAAAATACACAGGCATTCATCTTGCGTGACTTCTGGTTGTGTAGTCTCATATGTGTACATATCTTAACAGTCTGATACTTCAGAGGCTTTACAACTTTCTTGACTGGTAAAGTCACAAACATCAATTCATGCCACAATTCTAGCAGAATCCAAAAAATATTTGTCTCTCACCATTAACTAACTTTTCTTCATACTAAATAAAGTCCCATGGTTGTCCACTGGAAGGGGAGGGACTTTGCTTCACTGTTTGATCTTCTTTTCAACATAGATGAGAATAGCAGCAGGAAAGGAGAAAGTCGATCTAGGTTCCGATGGGTACTAAGTTTGTTCAAATGTTATATTGGAGCACAGAGCGAAAAGGGCAGGACTTAATTTGGGTCAATTAAGAAGTGCAATTTAAATGGCAGTTATAGTCTGCAAAGTCCTATATATATTTTGACTTGTGTTCTGATAATGTCTCTGTTCCCATTTCTAGCCATGAACACTGTGCTGCTCTGTAATCTCTTCTCCCTCCCTCGGATTGTGTACGCCATGGCAGAGGATGGGCTGTTCTTTCGCATTTTTGCACGGGTCAATCCTGTCACCAAAGTCCCTGTCAATGCTATACTGGTGTTTGGGATCCTCATGGCCACCATGGCTCTCATCTTTGACCTGGAGGCTTTGGTTCAGTTCCTGTCCATCGGCACCCTCCTGGCATACACCTTCGTGGCGTCAAGTGTTATTGTGCTGCGATTCCAGCCGGAGAAAACCAGCTGCAAGGGAACAGCTTCCACGTCCCCCAACCCTAACGCTGAGCCTTCACCTGCTCCCTCGGAGTCTCAGACCATCGCCGAGGACAGCGGGGAGCTGAAGCAGTACGAGTCTTTCTCTGACAAGCTCCAGTTGGTGGAGCGTCAGAAGACAAGAGAGCGGCGTGGGGTGGGGCAGCTGAAGGCCTACTGGGAGCCGTACCTGGGAAGACTGATGGGGGACTGCGAGCCGGGCGAGGTGGTGGCCTTCTGCGTGCTGACTCTGATCGTGAGCTCTGTGTCTCTCTGTGCTGTGCTTGAATTTGGAACCAAACAGCTGCAGCTGCCAATCTGGAGCTTCACAACGCTGCTGGTGATCTTTAGCTTAGCTTTTGTTGTTAGCCTGGCGCTCATCTGGATCCATGAGCCTCAGACCAACAGCAAAACATTCCAGGTGAGCTTCTTTATGGTTTATTTTTTTAATTCTTTATTTTGGGACAGATGTTTGTATTACAAAACGTACAACAGGACAAAACAAGTTTTATTTCCTCTGCTGACAACAGATTTAAGACATTGTACATCTTGAGCGTTTTTTTCCCCAATGAATATAAAAACACCAAACGTACAGTATATTTATTAGGACCTCATATTTAAAAAAAAATCTGTGATGTAAAATTGAGGCGTGCTGTAAAAACCTGTCCTGTCCTTTTCTGGTGTAGTCAGGAAAAAAGCAAAGGATGACTCAGACTTAAGGGTTCAGACTTGAGTCTTGAAATTTTAAATATTTCTATAAAATTCATTGCAGGGCTGTACAGACAGTGAAAAATGTGCAAAACTGCAAATATTTCAGTCCATGTTGTACTTTACTCAGTGCAGAGTGAACCATGCATAGTCACCATATTTCATTGTTACTCTACAGGTGCAGGTCAATGATCTAGGGCTTGTGTGTTCAATCAAGCCCTCGGTCATTGACTAGTCCAACATTCATTCATTAAAAACACAATAAAAGCTGCAGTAAAGCTTTAAAAATAAATAAAAACCTAAGGTAAAGGACAAACATCTGGAAGTTACATGTGATACAGTTAAAGATTTAAATTGCCCTACAGATAAAAATGAGGAAAGCTTTCAATTGTTCTGCATGTTGTTCAGTGTTGCAGGTGCACAATGTGAAAAACGTAAAAAAAAAATTAAAAAAATCAAACCAAATTCAGAACCAAATTCAAAACTGAAATGTTTGCACATTTTTCACTGTCTGTACAGCCCTGCAAAGAATTTGCATGGAATGGAAATACTTCAAATAAAGACTCTCTTGTCAACAAAGACCTTCTTTGTTCTCTGTGTGTGAGTCCTCATTTGCTGCATCTAAAAATAATGTGCAGATCAGTGTTAAGTATACTTTTTAGTGCTTTATGAAACTCAGCCCAGAAAGGTCTTATCACTGGATACTCCCAATATATAGCGATTGAATGCTGCTGTTTTTCATTTATAGGTCTTGCCAGCAACATACAGTCATGAAAACTACATTGATTGATGTCTGACTGGTGTTTTGTTGAATAGGTTCCTTTGGTTCCATTGACTCCAGCTGCCAGCATCCTCATCAATGTGTTCCTCATGATGAAACTCAGCTCTCTGACCTGGGTTCGATTCGCTGTATGGATCGCTATAGGTAAGACTGAACACACCAGAACTTAGACAGACAACAAAGTGGTTTAAAAAGAACTCAGGAGTGCCCCAATAGCTCAGTTGGTAGCTCTTGTGCCCCAAATACTGAGGCTATCAATCCTGTGTTGTGGCCATGAGTTCAGTTGCAGCCTGTGGCCCTTTGGTGCATGTATCACTACTCACTCTGCCTCCTTTCTTGACTTCACCTCAGCTGTCTCTATCAAATAAGGCATAAAAAGCCCCAAAAAATACTTTGAAAAAAACAACAACTCTCAGACATATTCCTGCAAAACAAATACTTTTTTTTTCAACTTAAAAGGTGAGAAAATGAATTTATTCAGGGTTTCTCCAGGTCCTAAGTTCTAAAATCTAATAATCTGAATTTAGGCCTTAAATTGGAAAATTTAGCATACTGCATACTGGAGGTGCTTCAAGCAATGTTCTCTGTTTCCGACTAAAATGTTTTTTGCCAGTATGGACGTGAAATAGATCTTAATTTGCATTCATAATGGTCTTAAAGGGTCTTAAAAATTAACTTGTTGAAACCCACAGAAACCCTGTTAGTGTAAGACAGACTAATGCACAGAGCCCACATGATATAAAATGACCATTATCTCAGGAAGTGTTTTGAATAAAACAGCTGCCGTCTGTTGCTTGTGAACTTAATGTACATAAGTGTTGCATCATCAGATTAAACAAACATTTTCTGTCCTCTGAGGGAACAGAGAAAATTTTCCCTTTTTGTCAGCAGCCCTCTGAGGCTGTATGTGGTGGTCAGACAGCGTTAATGCCCTGTCTCGGGGATCACTGGGGAAACATGATTAGCTGCATTAGCTTAAGGCTTCTCTGGACCAGTAAACCATTTAAACACGACTGTCGGACTGCAGCAAGTTAACAAGATGCACACACACGGACTATTGCACTTGACAGGGCCCCGGGCTGGGCTGCTTTCGTTTCCCTTGAGAAAGAAATAGCCACTTACCTTCCATAAATGCCATTGAATAAAAAAAAAGTGTAAGAATTCTTCAATTTAATTTATTTGTTAGGGTGGAGAGTTAAAGCAAAGTACACATTGTTACACTAAAGAGGAAATACAAATCGATAAAAGTACTGGATTTCGTTGACTGTAGTAATTGTAGACCTTTAAACATGTTCAGGGCTTCTGAGATGACTTTTTTACCCATGGCTCTTGAAATAATCATCTGTCAGTCCATCATATTGGTGCAGAATGAAATATCTCTACAACTACTGTACAACAACAACTACAATTTCATTGATTATCATGAAACTTGGTACACAAATTCACACCCTTCTCAGAATTAATTGTATTAACAGTGGTGGTCATCTGACATTTTATCTAAGGTCATCTTCAGGTTATGATCAGGTTCTTGAATTTGTCTATTAATGCCCTGTCAATAAGGGAGCATCATTGGGATCTGGTAGGCTGATTGGTGAGTCACATCTTAACCCAGCATCTCTGTACACCAGACAGATACAGTGGTATAACCAGCTCCATGATAAATCCCATCCTTTGCACAATGAATTTTAGCTTCTTCCAACCGGGTGGAGGTTTGTAGTCCCATGGTGTAAAACAAAGCAGTATAAAAATAGCGGCCATCACTCAGATAAACAAGTTGTAGCAACATCGCACAGATGCTGTTTGTTTGTTTATTTATTTATTTATTTATTTTAACCTGCATTTTATGTAATCTTATTTATTTTTGGTGGTTTTTAACTGTTATTTTTCTCTTTTTAAGCCCTAAGTACTGTAGCCTTGAATACTTTTCTCATGCTTGTCTCTTGTCTGGGTTGAAATATGTGTGTTGAGATGGATGTCTAAACTACAAACCAGAATAACCTACAGGTATAAATAAAGTAACCTGAACCTGACATTAATTTCAGTCACAGGTGTTTCACCTTGTCCCTTTCCCAGGTCTCCTTGTGTATTTTGGCTACGGGATCTGGCACAGTAAGGAGGGCATGCGGGAGCTGCAGCCCAAAGACATGGCCGCCCGGTACGTGGTTCTACCCAGCGGCAGCCTAGTAGAGACAGTGCAGAACGTCCAGCCTGAAGGGCAAGTGGACTCGGCGCCCCACATCAGCCCGTCCACTGACTCGACAGCTGACGAGTATGCAGGAAAGAGATGATATGTGACCAAACATAGTCAGTACTACTGCCTGGTATTATCTGTTGTCTCCCACTCATACGCCGTACTATTACTTGTGTACTCTCTGTATCTCACTCCCTTTAGCGTGTGACCGGCCTGCCACAGTCTGTACTCGTTGCTCTGCAAATGTTAGCACACCACAGGGTGGGATGCACGCTCTCTGTCTCGTTGTGAAGCTTATTTGTATATCTTGTAATACTCGAAGGCACAGTAGAGAGCTTTAATACTGTCCTGTAAACTCCTGGCATCAAAGTTGTGTTATATCCTTTAAGACCAGCTCTTCTCTTGCAACCTTTGTCAGAATCCTTGTTATTATAGGTTATATTCGGTGCTTTTTTGTGATAAACTGCACTTTTAGTCAAGTACACTCAGTGGATGATTTTTTAAATGTTAATACAGATCTGGAGCTGGAAAACCAACATTCACAGAAAGTCACTTTGGTGTTAAAGGGTCATTTTTCCACCTCGACTCTATATTCACGTGTTTTTCTGTCAAAGTGACTAATAGGAGGAATCATTTTTGAAATTGGTCCAGTATTGAGAAAGCGCTTCAGCAGAGCTACAAAGTAATCCTCACAGGCAACTGTGCACCGTCAAAGTACGACCAGTTGAAGTGCCTGTTTTGTCACTGACAGGCTCAGATTATTATTTGAAGAGCATGTTTACACCAACTTTGTTTAGTCAGGTCGAAGTGAACCCTGGAGCATTCACCCGAAGTTGCTGCTGATGAAAACAACATTTCCTGTTTTGGCTGCTTCATATTAAAAGCTTTTAAATAACAAAACACCAGGGAGCTTTTATTGTAAAGAATTTATAGGAAATTAAATGCCCATAGTTTACAGCAGTTTCACTTGAGACAAGTGCGTCATGTGTGAGTCTGGTTTGTCTGGATACTTTGAGTTTTGCCTTTGTGAACACAAGCCGAACCAGCTGGAAAACTGACACAATGTATAATTCTCACAGAAGCAGACATTTTTGTTAAACAGTAAGATCCTTTTTGTTTAACCACAAACAGCTGATTTATTGCTCTCATCAAACTGACCGGACTCCATTTACAGAAAGAGTAATTTTATCTTTGTAAAACATGCCAAATTTAAACTCGACAGAAACAAGATGAAACCAATAACACCAAAAACATCTTGGCTCTTCTTTCTACTGCTCCAACAATCATCAACTCAGGTTTCTCCACCAGCTTCTCTGGTATCCATCCTCCTTCTTGCTCTTGATATTTTCAGATCTAAGGCAGCAAAAAAAGGGTTTATTTCGACCAAACCAGAGCTTGTGATTCTTGGAACGGCAGAAAGATGAACCAAGATTGTTTTTGGTGGCTTCTGTCAAGTTTGAATGGCATTGATGAAATTATCTTCTCTGCAAATGGAGTCTGGTGACTTTGTCACGAGTGATGAACAGCCTTTTCTAGTTTAACAAAACATATTGTACTCTTTAAAAAAAAAGGGTCCATCTCTGTAAGGATCCTTACCATAATGTTGTCAGACAGTTAAAATAACAATCTGAGCCTATCAGGGGCAAAACAAGCACTTTTAGTGGACGTACCTTGATGGGGTGGAGTTACCCACAAAGATTACATTGCATCCTGTTTATCTGCTGACAGGTGTGGTGGTCTCACTTAATACTGGACCAATGTCAAAAATTGTTGTCCCCATTACTCACTAAGACACAAAATAGGATCCAAGTTGAAAAATACCAAAGTTACCCTTTAACAAAGTGAAAGACAACCCACTGCATTTTTGAAGATATAATTTTGAGCATATTTAGCATTCATGTGTTGCATGTTTTTTTTGCTTTTTTTTAAATTTAAGCAGAGGAATGCACAGACTTTTGCAAGTTTACATTTTTGCCTCGTGTTTTCTCAAATTCTTCTCCTCAGAGCCTCAGGGGAACCTACAGGCTCATATCATATGGATCCCCTTAGTCCATCTCCTCCTTTTGGTACTCATAGACTGCCCAAAGTACAGTGGTTTAACATATGTATTTATTTTTCTATTATTACTGTTGATATTTTGCTTTTATACTGATCTCATGAGCTTCTTCTGTTCTCTTTTTCTGCCACTGTCATTTTTGAGTGTCACTATATCTGTATTATATGTTTTAACATTAGTCTCCGTCAGGAATTTGTGTTCACCTTTTAAGTGGCTGAGCAACACTTCAGTGATTCACTTAATCTCCTAAATCTCCTCCCATGACCCTGATCTTTTTTGTGTCACTGATCACGTTCTTGTGCAGTCTTTTTCTCACAGCAGCCCTCTCCCCTTTTTCCTTGTTGGCATGAGATTAGAAATCAAAGCACACAGATTATTGACCTTGTATTGTCATATGACTGATTTCCTGATAAGAGTAATTAGATTATTGGATATAGAAGTCAAGCACAAATCTACTGAATGAGAGTCTTCACACACACACACAGGGTATGTTGGTGGGCAGGCAGACGTTGGTTGTTATGTTAAACCAGGGATGCGCTTCATCTCTCCGAGGCCTCCGTATAATCCCAGCAGATTTGCCAACAGTCCCTGTCGCCAGTCTGCAGCCTGACCCAGATTAGAGAAAGGCACACATGTGAGAACAGTCACATATTATTCAGAGAACATTCCCACAACCAACACTTGGAAACAACAGTGTCTGTAAGTGAGGTACTTTTTATTTTATAGGAAAATATAAGAGATGTTTTTAGTCATTCCAGTTTGCGTTTGCATGTGTTACATAAGAAACCAATGGCCTTAATCGTGTTGGAAACGATGCAGACTGATGATTTAGTTGTTTCATTTATTTGTCTGTTATATAAAAACTCTTACACAGGACTTCATGCTTTCTAATTACTAAACCAAACATGGAAGAGAATGTACAGCAGGAGGTGTTTTGGCATAATTTCGGAAAGGAGTCCGTTCCAAGAGAGTTTTGTACAACTTTGCACATTGAAATCTATTATCTAGTAATTTTTGCGTCACAGTTTTGCTTTGATGTCAGGGCCAGCAACAGATGTTGATATTGCGGTGCTTTCTTTCTTCTTTTTTTTTTAAGCTGAACGTTTTCTCACCTCTTTCTCTGTCTTTTGTGTGCCAGGATGCACAGTTATAAATGATCCAATTCTTTTTCTTACTTCTGAATAGTATTGTACTCTGTATTTGCACATTTAGTTCTTGAATCTTTATGTTAAAGTGTATGTCTGTATAAAATGCAAAAGACTGTGTTATAAATGAAAAATAAATGTTTTGAAGCAGCATTTACAAAAATCTAAAGTATGGAATCATCTGACTGCAGTATCACCACAGGCAATCACACCCTGCAAAGTTTATAATACATTAGTGATCATCACAGTAGCTTTTAGTTGAAGTGTGAACAGGGCGCCATCATAGTGTTTAGTCTAGATTGTAGAATAAGAACTAGAATACAGCCAGCATTGGTTTGGTTTTACTCAGTCATAAACAACCAACAAATAACACACTTAGATATTTACAAGAAGAAGAAGAAAGACGCATGAATTCTACATGGAACCTGGACATATTGAAATAAAATGGACACAAAAATGCTAAATTACAGACTTGCATTAACGATCATTCATACAAACCACACATTTTCATTTCAAGACCTCTCCAGCAAAAATCACATTTTTAATCTTGTTAACATGTCCACATGGTGTCATTCATGTGTAACAAGGCGTATCAGGAGTGAAATAAGCAGTAAATGCCATGTCGGCATTTACTTTAAAACTGTCTGAGTATATGATGTCATAAACCTAAGGAACCAATCCCGTTAATAAGGGGGTGGTCCTATATGTATCATTAGCGGCGATGGCCAGCCCACTGGAGAAGCTGGTTACCGAGATTAGCAGAGGAGAGGACAGGTGCAGCTACTGAGGGGTGAGGGTGGGGGATGAATACTAAATGAAGGCCAGTGTAGAGCCATATGTAAACCATTTAACAAGATAATTTAACTTATTTTGGGGGAAAAACTGAATAGACAGTTACTTCTTGCAGAGCATTTTATGTTGTTCAAAACATGCCTGGAGGTGGACTTTAAAAACTAATATAAAGAGATACAGGGCTATGTCATGTGTTCTATCAGAGCAGTGGAGAGAAAACAAGAATACACATTTAGGTTTTTATTTTAGTTCAGATACGGGAATAATCGATTAATTGGTTGTAAGAATTTGATCGATCAAGTAAAATGTCATTAATCCACTATCAATCACAGATCTGAAATATAACAGATTATTTTATGTTGACATGCTGCATGTTATCTGATATTTAAGCATATGTGTTTCATATGTAGGCCTTCATATCTTTATATGTTTCATAGGGTATGTAATGCTGTCAGAAAATATGCAATGTGTTGCTGTGGATATAAAGCTTTAATTGGGGGGGAAATGTATTTTAGTTTAAGCATTTTTAAAAAAAAATCTTTTTTAAAAATAATGATTAATTGTTTTATTGTTCATTTTACCAATTCAGTGATCAGTTAAGGAAAGTGCTTAACATTTGCAACTCTAGTTCAGAATCTGCTTTTGATGCATATTTTAATTGGATAATGAATCATTTGCATGTTTACCACATACAATTTCAGAAAACTTGCAATACAAAAAATAATTTGTCTTCATGTAAGTATTCAACAGGGGAAGTTTCTGTCTGGACTTACAGGCTGAACTGCAGACGCAGACAAAGAGGCAAAAGTGAAAACAAGTCTGAGTTTTGAAGAAGTGGCAGGCTGAGTCTTGGCAAAGGTAATCTGTGGGTGGAGAGCTGGCCGATGGGTTTGGCAGAAAAACAAGACAGGCAGGCAGGCGGACCAGGAGGGTTGGTTGAAGATGTACAGGCAAGCAAACTAACTAGTCAGACAAAATAAACTCAGCTCAGGACTGAAGTGTGGCACATAAACCAACCATGTGTAGAACTATGGACTGGCAAGGACTGGCTGTGGTTTCAGGGATTTTGTAGTGAAGAGGTTATGAGTCGATGTCAGACAAGAGTGCTGATTGAAAATGATGACCAGGTGGCCAGATGAGCAGAGCTGAGAAGGTGAGAGAGGGAGACCACTCCCACACACATACATAGACACACAGAGACACCAGAAAACTGTTGAAATACTGGGGCACAGCACCAACCATGACAGTTTGATGGTGATATCTATTAGTTTTTTGGTTTGTTTTTTTTACCCGAAGTAGCGTACCAGTCGAAATAAGTGTAAGCCAGGACTGATGGTCATTTTTGGACACAAATGAATGCAATTAACATAGCTTGTTGCCACTCCTGACTGGAGCTAAACTCCTTTTAACAGCTTACTCTTCCGTTTATGTTAATAAACCCATGCTCCTTACCGCCTCTATACTGTTTACCTTTTCAGTGACCTTTCAAAACAAATGGCAACGTAAGAACATACACTTCAAAATAAAACTATTTTAACCACACTAAATTGGGGTCATTTACACCCTATTTAACTGTAGTGTCTGTATGCAGCGGACCAGAAGAAGTTGCATAAATGTAAATGTAATAAATGTAAAGTACACGTACCTCAAAATTGTTTATAAGTACAATCTTCAAGTGAATGTAGGCTACTCAGTTATGTTACCCTCCTGGTCATAGTTAAGTGTAGCACTGATGTAATGTTCACTGGCATCTGTGGCACAGAGTGAAAGAGCTTAAGACTAACTTCGATTACATGCTTGATGAGACAACTGTATAGTTAACCCAATTTAAGGATTAACCCTCAGGTCACGAGCTGTCGTTTAATGAAGAAAACGATAGATCAGGTGTTCATTCAGGTAGAACTGATGAGAGATCAGAGTAAAGATGATTAGTGACGTTAATCAGGTATCTGCAGCTGCAGTTACTTATTACTCGTTATTTGTCATGTTTATAAAAACACAGAACAAATACAAGATGTGTTTGACTTGAGCAGCTCTGACTCAGGCTCAGTCTCTTGGGCTCCTTATTAGTCTCATATTACACAACTGAGCTCATGACATCTCAAATTACCACTGCAAAACCTCATGATGTGTGGTGAAAATACAAAAAAAACGAGAGCCCACGATGATCTGCAGAATGTGTGGTCTTCACCTTGTTGAGGATTTACTGACAGATTGCCTTGGAGGGACTGAAATAAACGTGTGGCAGAGCATGCATCCTGCGAGCACTTGCGTTTCCATGGAATCTCTGACTCCCCACCCTTTGTGAGATAGCACTTACAAAGCTATCAACACATCTATCTCATTGTTTGTGTGACATTCAAGGTTGTGCACACTGGTCATTTACTCAGAACCATGTGACTCATCTGCTGTGAAGGTTAGACAGTCAGGTTTGTTTGAGAAGCAGATCATATATCAAGAAACCTAACATGCAACAGCCATAAACTCTCTATTTTAATAGCAGTAAAACGACAGTCCACTTTATGTAGACACAGTAAGTTTATTATATATATATTCAACTTAACATAATGACAGGTGTAGTGGTACAGTGATAATCTGCCATGAATGTGCATGATGACATAATGTAAAATTACAAAAACATTAGTGCCAGTGTGGTATAATGTACAATAAGACAACATCACATATTAAAGGAACAGTTCAGGTTTTTTCAAGTGTGGTTGTATGAGATAAGCAAAGCAATGCTTTTTTTTTTCATTCAAAGTTTCTTGGGTTGGGTCCAACTTAATTTAATAGGGTTGGTCCAACTATTTTTAGGTAGTAAAATTATACTAGTAAAGGAAGTTGATCTAACCCAATTAAATTAAGTTGACTTGATGCTGCAAGAAAGCAATTTAATCATGTGAAAATGCTTTTTAATTCAGTTCATTCAAAGAGTTATTTTTTTGAGTGCATGTTCCATGAAGTAAAATTGCTGTTGTTGCTAGTCTGTTTGCTTTGGACTGAGCAATATTTGGTTTTCTGTCAGAAAACAATCAAATATATTCTGAATATAGCGTATACTTAAAGTGATATATGCATTGTCTTAGATAGCTAAAACATGTTTTGATGCTGACCCTGTCCACAACAGTACATTGCTTAGCTGCCTACACCAGTACTCCTGCTGCTTCTCCAAACTGGGGGCATACCGACTGCCATCTACTGTAGGTAATACACTGACTGCATGTAAGTACCTCGGATCTGAAGTATCACTTTCATGTATGGAATGTGTCTTTTATGATTCATGTAGTTGTTATACAAAACTGTTCTTTCTCTCAAGAGTGTCTTCTGTCTATTTTCTCCTCTGATTGGCGCTGCCGGAGTGAGAGATGAGAGAGCTGCTGCGAGTTTTTGTCTGGCTTTTAGTCGCAGTGGAGCTGGAGTAGAGGTGGAGAGTTTGAAGGTGAAGCTGCAGGGAGGAGGGGGAGGCAGCGGCGGTGGACACACGATCCTCTGACCCAGATGACTGCAGACCACTTTCCCTCCATCCTGCTTTATTCCTTCTGTTACTGGATCCAAGCTGTGCTGCACTGCTGCTCTGCCTGTGGGACAAAGGAGAGAAAATACTGGGAACACAGTGTGATGATGAAACATTTATAAAAATGTATGCTTCATGCTATCTGTGTTGGAAAGTAACATTTTTTATCAGTCTAACTTACAATGGACTCCTCTGCATTTGTGTCAGGTGTTCAGTATTTGTTGGTGTGCCGGGCAAAGAGAGGCCCCATGTGTGCTGAGGTGAAGCTTCCTATTGATAAAAATGCATAGTTTTAATATAATTTTCAAAAATCATAAATAATATACACAAAACCAACATGTAGCAGTTGCATGTACTTTTTCAAAGTTTATTCACATGTGATACAAATCAATTCACCTATTTTACAACAATACAACCTACCCTGTTTGAATCAGTTTGTGTTTTTTCCCTCAATTTCACAAGGCTGCTGTGCAGAGTCATATTTTCCTTCTCCAAAACTTTTATACGAAGACTATTTGCCTGCAATTGTTGCTCCATGTCCAAAAGCAGGTTTCCTGTACCTGTAAAATATGAAATAAACAACTTGTTAATACTAATATCATAACTGTAGTGTTCAAAAAGGAAGCATGTGGAAAATAAATAACTGGATATGAGGTTTACACTTTAATTATTCCAAGGAACTCATGTGGGTCTATGGAAGCCCTGGTGGCAAGAGAATAACATTTCTGGTGATTTATGTGAAAAAAGGTGAAAAAAAAGAGCAAATGTTTTTCATTCATAGAATTGTCAAAATGTAACAACACAAAGTAATGTTTTTAAACTAACCTTCCTGAAATTTCCAACTAACCTTCACATAATGTAACCTTTACATTCGCTTAACAGTAGAAAAACTTGATGCTCATGTTGTAACATGTAAGAATGTTGAGGAGTTCATGCCACTAACCTTCACAGAACATCCTGGGAACATAACCAGAATGTTAGATTTAAATCATTAAAAACTTGCTAAAAACTTGAAGTAATCTTCCTGAAATATTCAACTAACCTAACATTCTGAGAACATAACTACAATGTTAGTGCTACATTGGAAAAACTCTCCTTTTAACATCCCGGGAACATTCAAGTAACCATCCCAGAATGATCTGAACTAACCTTCCCAGGGAAGGTTAGTAGAATCTAACACTGAAATGTGACACTGACATTAGTTTCGCATTAGAAAAATTTTCCATTTCAGCATCCAGTAAACATTGTGCAGGAATGTTCAAGAATGTTCCCAGAACCATTTTGGGAGTCAAATTTTGCTAGTTGCAGTATGTTGTGTTGAGAATACATGAAGAAATTAAAACTCACCCAGAAAAAAAATATGATTTTAGTCCTATTTAGAAAAAGGGGTAGTGGTGCATTTCAGCCCCTTGTGGCCAAAATGAGTATTACAACAGCAAACACTTTGTGAAAAAAAAACATATCTTATCTTAAAATGATCCTGAGAAAGTTTTTGTTTTAACTTTTTTCTCCACCTATTTCCTTCCTGGAACATTCAACTAACTAACTAACTGGACTTTAAAAATGAATCATCATAATCTTTTTCTCACGTGCCTCTCAGGGCTTCTGTATGGTTCTGTGTGTATTACAAAGAAAGAGTTGTTACTGCTCTAATGGAGTGTAAACAGCACTGAGTGAATTTTGTGTACACAGGTTTAGTTCATGTAAATCATTGGGTGGTTAATGCAATGAGACAATATTTTATAGACAAATACTAAATGATTGCCTACTCTGTGGTTGGGCCTGAGCCAGAGGGCTGAGCTCAGGGAAAGCCACCAGCAGCCTCTCTCTCTCCTTCAAAGTTTGAACATACTCCTGCAGCTCAGCCACACTGTTCTTCAGCTCGCCTTTGTGTGTTTCTAGTGTCTGCTTCTCCCTCTGGAGCTCTGAACACAGGTCCTGTTGGAAAGACGCATCACACCATGAGCTACTATGCTAAAAAAGGATAGTTAGGATTTTTTGAAGTGGGGTTGTATGAGGCACTATTGCTGTGTGACTTTAATGAATCTGAGCTAGCTGTTTAAAACACAGACCTTGCACAACAATGCAAATAAACTAACCGATCAAGGCAGTGGTTGACAAGCAACTCCTGTGTTCTGCAAGGTAAAATTACTGTTTTTGTCAAAGGAGTCTGGTGGCGAGGATAGAGCAATTTAACAAGCGATATAACTTCAGTTTCCCATCAGAAAGTGGTGAAAATATTAAAAAATAAAGTGTATACTGTTTATTTACTGTAATAAATCATGACCATGATGTGCCATCAGATATTAAGGAAAGTTAAAATACTTGCTTCTCTGACAATAACACAATGTTTCAGTTGCCGTGTCCTCCTTTGATATTTAGAGCCAGAATATCTGTGTTAGTTTCACTTGTTATTGTCATATAATGTCGCACTCATCTTGCACTCCTGCAGTGTTCTGCAACCTGCAGGCTGAACTTCTGTAAGTCTGGGGAGGAGGTGGCGAGGGAAACAACTCACTTTATATTAAATATGATTGTATATTAAATAGGATTTCAACCTATTTAATATACAGTCAGTCAATTTCACTATTTGGACTATTCCTCTTTGAACATGCAGATAATACATATTGCTCCTTTAAACTGATATTGATTATTTTTCGGTGGTTACAATACCTTTTGTTTCTGACCCTGTCCACAGGAGTACATTGCTTAGCTTCCATGTCAGTACTCCTGGTTCTGTGTGCCTAAAGCCATCAGCTGTAGGTAATATGCTGACTACAGATAAGTACCACATACAACCTCACTTCAGAATCCAAACTATCCCTTTAAAAGTCCTTATCATGAAATGCTGTGTATTGGGTACTAAATAATTCAGATGTACCTGCTGTTGAGTGAGCTGAGCCTGTACATGTTCTTTCTCCTCTGACATCTGTTGCAGCTGATTGTGTAGGTCGATCTGTCTCTCCTCCCCGTCTCCCAGTTGCCTCTGCAGCTCTTCACACTCTTCATCGAGAGCATTAACTCTCTCCAACAAAGATTTCTGCTTCGTCTGCATTGACTAGATGCACAACAAACAAACAAAAAAGAGATGGGGGTGAGACAGTCTCCAGCTGAAAACAACAAATATTCCAGTGTTTGTCATGACACTGACCTCCTGCTGGCGACAGGCGCTGTGGTACTTGGCGTTCTCTTTGTCAAGACAGAGTTGAGTTTCAGAGATTTGACTCTCCAACTGCTGGATCCTTTGCTGTAGTTTACAACAGGCCTCTTCTTCCATATGCAGGGTCCTCACTTTCTCCTGCAGCACATTCTTTTCACTTTCTACCACAAAATAAAATGATGTATCACATGTAAAATCAGGTTATTTTATGTGTGTAACTAAGACACATCTATTTTGTACAATTCTGCAAATCATGAATATTATAAGAGAGGTGGCATGATGGGAAACTACATCTTACATGTTCTTACCAAGTGCTTGTAATGCATCCTGCTGGGCTGCTACTTTCTCTTTCAGTCTGGAATTACTCTCCTCCAAGGACAGAGTTTCTATTACAAAATATTAAACATATATTAGTAACTGTGATCTCACTGAGCTTCCATCATATTTATTTGCTAATTTTCTGCCACAGAGCTAGGACTCCAAGGTGACTTCTTTGCAAAGTCAATCATATGATTTCAAAAAGCCACAAAACAACTACAAGAGACACAAAACAACTACAAAGGGACACAAAACTATCACAAAGACAGTCAAAATAACCACAAAGAACCCCAGAATTACTACAAAGAGACACAAGATGACTACAAAGACATAGTGTGTCTCTTTCAATTGGGTTACGCTCCTATAAAAGAGGGCTGGGTGGCCTTTTACATGTCTGTGCACAGGGACCCGTTGTCTCATAATGTTTTGTGTACCTCTCTTGAGCTGTTGTTGCTCCTCGTGCAGTCGCTGTTCTGTCTCCTTCATGGATCTCTGAGCTTTGTGCAGTGAAAACTCCAACTGGACGATGTTTGCTTGGTGTTTTTCAATCTCTTGCTTGAACTCTTTCTGTGTTTTTTCCAGCTGAGACCTGAATCTGTCCCGCTGTGTTTCTGCTGCCTGTAGTCTATCTTTAAGAGGCTGAACTGTACCTTGCACATCTTCAAGATGTTTGGTCAGCCGGCGCATGTCTCTGAGCTGCTCATTGGCCCACTGGGCGACATCGCCTGCTGTCATATGTCCCAGCTCCAGCGTGTCCTCCACAGCGATTAAGAGTGGCTGCAGGGATGAAGGCAGGCCCTCACTCTGAAACAGTCCTACCAGAGCTTTTCCAGTTTGTCTCAAACTGGACTGCACTTGATGACATGTATCGCAGGGAACCAGAGACGATTCAAATGTCTGGCAGCCTACATTAACGCTCTCACCTTTAGGAGAGCACGGGGTGTTGTGGGTAGGACTGGAGGTCTGTGGCAAAAACTTAAAGGATCTTGTTGAGGACCGGGCAGATGAGCAACAGTCACTCCTTGAGCTCATATGACCGGAGACAGATGACACTGACTCTGTCTCATCACTGTCAAATGTCTTCGTTTTTGTCTGTTTACTGATGTCTTTGTGGGTCCCCTAAAGAAAAAAGGAAAGTAATTAGATCCATCAGTACTCTGTCAATCTTTTAGCATTCTCTTTAATTATTTTATCTTGACTTAAAGGGACAGTTCACCCCAAAATCAAAAACTATATACTTTCCCTCCTACCTGTAGTTCTATTTATCCATCTAGATTAATTTGGTGTGAGCTGCTGAGTTTTGGAGATATTGGCTGCAGAGATGTCAGTCTTGACTCAGAGCGGCAGCGATCGTATTCAGCTTGTATGCCATGAAAACACACAAAGCACAGCAATGTCTCCTTCCACAAAATCATGACCTAGTTGCTCATAATGATCCACAGACCTTGTTGTGAGCACTTTTATGTAGAAACTATAAACCTTCTACTGTCCACCAATTGTATCATCATGCAGAAGGAAGTGCGCATCTACTCATGGACAAGAGGCTCACGCTTGTGACAGCGCAGGATGTAAACATTCATGGCATCCTCCTCAGCTGAGCTGTAACCTCTTGTCCATAAGGAGATGCACGTTTCCTTCTGTGTGTTGATACAGGTGGCGGGTGTAATTCGGTAGAAAGAAAATAGTTCCAACATGAAACTGCTCACAACAAGTTCTGTGGATGATTTTGAGTAACCGCATCATCATTTCTGGAAAGAGGCATTGCTGTTGAATTTTTCAAATGTATTTTATGGCACTTTGAGCACCACAAACCATGAGTGCCATCTAGTTCCATTATATTGAAGAGAAGGCAGACATCTCTACAGTTGATATTTCCATAACTCTGCAACTCACACCAAAACGATCTAGATGGACAAGAAGCACTACAGGTAAGATGGAAATATGCATTGAGGATTTTGGGGTGAACTGTTCCTTTAAATACAGCACTTTTCCTACCTTATTGTTGGCGAACTGAGCTAAATTACTCCAGTAGTTTCTGACCACAAGACCTACTGACAGGCATCCTTTCTGTGCAGTTTGTTCTCTTCTGTGACTCCACCTGATTTGCTCAACATAAGTGTTGAAGCTTTGAACAAGAAGCAGCAATCTTGTTCAGGGAGAGGAAACAGAAAAAAACAGAAGAGTCCTGGTTTAGTCTTTAAGAAAAGTTTTTTAAAGTGTTTAAATGTTAGGCTGTGTTTTACTTTTTCTTTTACATAAATCCTTATTGAGTTTTAACAAGATAACATAACAAGATAAGATAAACTTTATTGATCCACACAAGAAAAATTCACTTGTTACAGCATCTCAAGAATCTCAAGTATGGGTAGAAAAGAATGACTGATAAATAGAAATACAAATAAAATCAAATTAAAATAGAATAAAATATTGAAAAAACAAGAAAATAAAAATATCTAAAGACAAACTACGCCTTTCACTTTTACAGATGCATAATTGAACAGGGCAGACGACGAAGATGGTCAAGACCTCCTGTGCAGGGCTGCAACTAATTTTTATTGATCAATCGACTGTGTTCATAATCGATTGATCACTCGATTATTTTATTGAGTAATTGATTAAGAGTTATTTGTTTTAAAATGCCAGAATATTCTCCCACAAGAGTACCCAACTGCAGTCAAGATGGCGGACAAGGGCGCCGCCATATATCCAATCCATGCCGGAAGTCACAACCGGATGTTTGTCTTCTTTCGTGTATTTTTTTTAAAAACTTTAAACTTTTTAAACTTTATTTAACATGTAACATTACAAGAACAATGACATACTCAATTCTATACGTTAGTACATCGATTTTGAAGGAACAATCACACCTCCTTTTTAAATTCAGATAACTACTGTGGTGATTTATGTATTTA
>JAJHUR010139260.1:26689-37709 GCA_027495735.1 Lutjanus campechanus
CATTTTTTTATTGGGGACCCATTGAATTTCCCAGGGACCCACTCAAATCACCACCTGTGGGTCCCGGGGACTCACTACATTGAAAACCTATCAACATCACTGATAACTTTTTGTATAGTTAAATATTGGAATAATTGGATTGTCATCAAACCCCAGGGCACACTGGAACTTGCCTCATGGCACACTGGTGTGCTGCAGCACACAATGCGGGAACCACTAGTCTAAACCATGCCAAAAATTTCACTGAATTGTTATACTTATCAGAAGTGTCAATTCAGCAAGAAATACTTCTGTTGAGTAGAATAATTCGTTTTGGGTTGTTATACTGATCAGAGGCACACGCTTGATTAAAATCTGCTTGAATTGGTACTTTGTTTTGTTACCTTGTTAGGACATATTTTTTTAAAAACAGGCAAATTTGTTTGGTCGTACTGTTCAGTAACTTCCAAAATAGTCTTAAAAATCAACATAAAAACGAATTATGATAAGACTGTGGAACAAGACCTTAACCCCACCTCTAAAAATATAGTTCTCCGCCACCCCTAAATGTAGCTAGAATAATTAAATCTTTATCTTCATCTCTGTTTCCTCAGGCCACTTCCCTCCACCCACTACACCAGAGGAACTTGGCGCTCGCATCCTGATCCAAGAGCGTTATGAGAAGTATGGAGAGAGTGAGGAGGTGGAGATGGAGGTTGAGAGTGAGGATGAGGATGACGAACGGGAGGATCGGAACGACGGCCAGCCCTCACAACCTGATCAAGACACACAAGTGCAGGACATGGACGAGGTAAGAACTGATAAAGTGATTCATCACTTTGCCCTGTCCATCCTTGACCAGTTGTCTGCTGCTTTATTGCTATACTTAAATTCAGAAAGACATTATTGGTTTGTTGCCCTCTTTTGATGTTTTATTTTCTTTTTCCATCCAGCAAACATTGTTTTTACACCTATGTTTGCTGACCTTCTGCTTGAAAAGAAATATAATAACGATAAGTGTTGGTAGTCATATATAATTCGTCCTCTCCTGCTTTCATCAGGGATCTGATGATGACGATGAGGGCGTGAAGGCTCCACTGCCACCAGACAACCCTATGCCACCCCCACTGCCCCCAACTCCAGACCAGGTTATTATTCGCAAAGACTACGACCCCAAAGGTAAAACATGCTTCCTTAGATGAGGGAATAAGTGCTTAACAACCTTTTACTATGCGCAGTTTGTGTTAAACTCCCTCTCTCCTCACAGCTATCAAACCTCAGCCCTCAACTGCTGCTCCGGATGAGTACCTCATCTCACCCATCACTGGAGAGAAGATCCCAGCCAGTAAGATGCAGGAGCACATGCGCATTGGTCTGCTGGATCCACGCTGGCTGGAGCAGAGGGACCGCAGCATCAAAGAGAGGCAGATCGAAGAGGAAGTCTATGCTCCCGGATTGGACATCGAGAGCAGCTTGAAACAGCTGGCCGAGAGACGTACCGATATCTTCGGTGTGGAAGAGACAGCCATCGGTAAGAAGATCGGTGAAGAAGAAATCCAGAAACCAGAGGAGAAGGTGAGTACATTTATGGATTTATATCACACAGTTTGGGGTTAAAAGAATTCTTTAGTTGAATAAAATTGAGTCGGCATGTGTTCTGATTGAGGCAAATAAACAGAGCAGCAAGAAATCTATTTGCAGATTTTACCAATGTCTTCAAAAGCAGAAAGGGAATAATACTGGATATATTAAAGCAAAATGGAAAAAAACAGCTAGATACTGAAATATTACAGGATGACTGGCGTTCATTGTCAAGAAACCAGTGTTCATCTACAACCCAAAGAATTGTTTGATTTGTTTCTTTATAACACCCTGTATTAAATGTAAACTATCACAATCACAACAGCTGTGTTGGAGACAGTACAGGGACATGGACACCAATTTTTTCCCACATTAATTGGATATGTCCAAAAAATCAAATATTTGGTGGGAAAATAGTTTTAGCTCTAAGATTCTAGGATATGAAATCACTAATGATGTGACGGTCCTGCATCTTGGTGTAATAAGAGAGGATGGGATTATGAAAAAAAAAGACTTATCTGTGTAAAATACCGTTTTTTTTCTCAAGAAGCGATCACAAAAAATTGGTACAGACCTGAGCCTCCAAGCCTCAAGCCAATAGATGGACCTAGTCAGAGAAAAAGTCATTTTTTCCATTACAAAATATTTCTTTGAGATTTGGAGGAGCAACATTCTTCAGAAAATGGGAGAAATGGACTGCCAACAACACTTCCTTCCTGTGATTTGGATAATAGTGGAAATCTGACATGATTAATCATAATTATGTAAGATGATGTGCACACACACTTTGTTCTTTGTTTTTTTCTGTTTTTCTTGTTTTCCTTTCTTCTTGGGTATTTTATTTAAAAAAAAGAATGAAATTGAGCCTGCACAGTTTTGACCTTTGAATGTTTCATGTTACCAGGTTACTTGGGATGGCCACTCAGGAAGCATGGCTCGCACCCAGCAGGCGGCGCAGGCCAACATCACCCTGCAGGAGCAAATCGAAGCCATTCACAAGGCCAAAGGACTGGTGGGAGAGGACGACACCAAGGAGAAAATTGGCCCAAGCAAGCCAAGTGAAATTCATCACCAGCCTCCCATGCCCTCGTCTGCTGCCATTTTGCCAAAACCCAGTCCTCCAGTCACAGCGGTGCCTCGCCCACCCTCCTCTGTGAGTTACTTAAAATGAATTTGTTATTAATAAAATCAATTAATTTTTAGCTAACAACCCCTGAATGTGTTCTGTTTAAACAGTTGGCTCCTCCAGTGCGCACCACTCTCCTGTCTGCTGTACCTGTGATACCGAGACCACCTGTGGCTCCTGTGGTGCGTCTTACACCAGGACAAGTGATAACACCAATGCCTCCCATGATTCCTGCTCCCCGCATCAATGTGGTACCCATGCCACCATCAGCACCTCACATTATGGCCCCCAGACCTCCTCCCATGGTCGTTCCAGCTGGTAAGATGAAGGTTTCCAAACACCTGTCACTGCCATTCAAATGAAAAAATAAATGCATTCTTGAGGAAATGATTACTTGTTGTATTGTGCTGTTGTGGTTACTGAACTTTGGTTACCTTGTTCATCATTTTAAATTCAAATAACATCTTCTCCTTCCAGCATTTGTCCCTGCTCCTCCAGTACCACAACCCCCGAGTTCTGCTCCTGCACCACCGGCCCACCCACCCCCACCTCACGAGGATGAGCCAGTCAACAAGAAGATGAAGACGGAGGACAACCTCATTCCAGAGGAAGAGTTCCTTCGTAGAAATAAGGCAAGTGAAACCTCTCATTATTTTTTTTTTATTTCCAGTAGTTCATGGCATGTGGTAAAAACAACATACAGGATTCAATCTTTCTATTACAAACAGATTTATATATTTACTTTATTACTTACTTGCTTGTTTTAGTGTATTTTTAAAGCTGATGTTCTAATGATGGTTTGGCAGTTATCTGCAGTCTAATGCATAACCAACAACCGTATCATCTTCAAGCTGTCTTATATTAAGTTAACTTTCATTTGAATATAAATAATCTCTGGTACACTCTGGTATTTAATTGGCTTTGTGTATGGTGCCTCCATCCAAAATGGTGACATATGTCTGTGACTGCTCAGCCATCTGTGGGAGCCAAGTTCTGCTGATGTCGATGGTTTGTAAGACATCCTATTAGCACCGCTTAGTCGACCTCTACTTAAATTATACAGACCAAGAGAAGGTGACAACCGAATCAAAGTTACCAAAGATTTGTTTCTGGTTTAGTTATCTAACTGTTTGTGAACCTAGGGTTAAGTTAGCCATATGCATTTTTCAACTGTGATGGAGAAACACAATGTTCTTATTTTTCATAGATCAGTCAGCCCCTCAAGTAATATACATAGATTTATTTTAAATAAATATGGCCACATTTTCAAAGTTCATCCTAATTTCTTGCTCCAAGTTGCTCTGTCTTAACTTGAGCCATGATGTTTTTTTTTCCTCTCCAGGGTCCGGTGGCTGTTAAAGTACAGGTGCCCAATATGCAGGACAAGACTGAATGGAAGCTGAACGGCCAAGTGCTGAATTTCACTGTCCCACTCACAGATCAGGTATGCAAATGTTGGGTTTTTGTTTCCTTTCTTTCCATTGGGTGTATGCCAGCGTACTGACCGCATTCTTATCAATGTGCAAATACAATGTCTCCGCAGGTGTCTGTTATTAAAGTCAAAATCCATGAAGCGACTGGGATGCCAGCAGGGAAACAGAAGTTACAGTATGAGGTAAACTTTTACTTTAATCCTTGTTTAAACCTCCTTTAACCTTTTAACTTGACTGATTGAGTAATATTGTGTATTTTTGGTTCCTTATAGGGCATTTTCATCAAGGATTCCAACTCCCTGGCTTATTACAACATGAGCAACGGTTCAGTCATTCACCTGGCACTAAAGGAGAGAGGTGGAAGAAAGAAATGAGCCTTGCAGCAGCACGAAGAAAAAGATTTTACATGTGGATGTTTTGTCACTCATTCTTGTTCTTTTAGTTTAATGACATTTTCCAAAATGTTATTGTGCTTTTCTTAAAATTTTGTCTGAAGAGTGTCATTTTTCCTAAATGCTTAATGAATTACAATGAAGATTACCTGGCAGGAATGGCTTCACACTATTGTTTCAGCTCCTGATTTGTTCAATATTATTCTCCATGTTGGTAACTTGTAAGAAACTGTAGAGTCCCATAAAGTTCATCCATTTAAATAAAGGACTACAAAATCTAAATCTGCTTTTGTTGCTACAGGCAGCGTTGCCAGGTCCACTATGTTAACGTGGGTTTAATTTTTTTTTATCCACAGGCTGCATAGACCCAGTTAGCATGAGTAAAGAATTTCTTTTCGCACCTTCACTACTGCATGTACTTCATGTCCCATGTAAAACAGTTTATGGTTTAACTGTGGACAGTACTGAATCTTTTGTGTGAGACTAGAACAGTCAGAAGAGTTTCTGTTGCAATTTATGTAGCAGTATAGAGCCTGTACCACCTGTCATTTTGCAAAAATGGCCCCCGTGCAATGCAAGTTGACTAGCCCTCTTGTAGAGTAAATTTGTGGTTTTCTGTGGTTTGCTCTGCAGAAGAAGATTTAGAGAAATTGCAAGGTAGGACAGACAAAGTGCAAGTAGTTCTTTTCTCTTTTTTTTTTTCCAGACATGAGATTTACTTCGTAAGACAGCCACTAGGGGTAACATTAAGACCTAAGACGATATTTTGCCCAGGACGGGAGAATATGCTGCTGCGGGTTGAACAGGGTTGCCAGGTCCGCGGTTTTCCCGCGAAATTGGCCTACTTTTGAAGTGTTGCCATAGGTAAAAAAAATTTGTGCGCAGGTTGGACAGACCTATCTTGCATGGAAATTACATGAATAATATCTTTGAATAGAGATCCATATTTTGAACGAAATGCCATGTTTATTCCCAAATCTTAAGTGTATGATTAAAATATAGTGAAGTAACATGATAAGGTGTTGCAGTAAGATATTGCATTAACTACCGTAAATGCATATGAAGTAAAAAAAAAATTTTTTTTAAAGTACATTTTTGTTGTCCAGACAAGCAGGGAGGAAGAGAAGAGGGAGACAGAAGAGAAACTGAATTAATTCAGTTACACAAGGCCGTTTCGAGACCTAGGTGAAATAACTGTTGTGTGAAACTTGCTTTTAATGCTAGAACACCTTAAATATTATTTTGTAGATATTCTAATACATTTCGCAGTGACAACAATCCTGTTGGGCGTTCTGGTAATGGGCTGGCCTCTGTGCTGGTTTTATTCGCCGTGGGGCTGGTTTTGTCACACAGACCTGGCAACCCTGCTACTGATGGTCGAGGCAAAATCTGTCCAGCACACTCGGGATGACAGGACAGCGAACCAAGACGCCGTTAGCTATGAACATGATAAACTAGATTATTAACCAGCTAACATAGTTAGTAAATGTCTAACTATGAAAATCAGGCGGGCAGTATAACGTTAATTTGTTGACGGTAGGGTTAACGGAGAAATAGTTTTGGGTTGAGTTGGCACGAGCAGTTAAGGCTAACTTTACGTTAGCAACCCACCATTAGCTAGCTAATGTTAAATCAGAATAAGCGTTCAGTTAACCCAGCTAGCTAAATCTTTAACCTATTTGATGTGGTCTGACAGTTGTAGCATTGACGTTAGATAACATTTACTGAGAGAAAAGCAGTTGGAAAGTTTGACTCAAGTGGAGAAATCATGGCGTCGGTGCTGTTTGATTCGACAACATATGAAGGAGCAGAGGAGCAGTTTTGACTTTGGGCTGTCTGTCAACAATCTCGCTGACGTTAGCTAACCTGGCTAGCCCGTTAGCTCTCCTGCTACCATGGCCAAGATAGAGAACGGCCGTCAATCAGTGGACACAAGGAGTATCAGGACCATTAGTAGCAGTCATATTGACGATGAAAGCTCTCTGGGATCCGACTCCGAGATCAATGGCTTCACCAGCGACAGACAAACCGATAAATATGGATTTATTGGTGGGGCTCAGCAGTACACGGAGGAGTCGTAAGTTTGTTTCAGTTCTACACTGATTCATTCCCATTGACTTCATCTGTGTTCTCTTGTTTAAATACGGGCAGTACGTTTTTAATCCACTTTAACCACAGTTCAGAGCTGAGCTAAGTGCTTAATCTAGTTATATTGACATATCACAAGTTGTGCTGGTGTTGTTGTCTTGGTGCTTCTGCTGCACAACAGAGCTCCCAACCAGCTGCGTGGCACAATGTGTTATTTATGTCCAGTGTCCAGCCTCACACAACGAGGCAAATACAGTGGTGGGGAAAGTATTCAGATCCTTTATTTGAGAATAAACACTGTAATTTGTCTTAAAGGCATATATTACTTCAAATGAAAATGTAACAAACAAGATAAAGTGAATTGATATTTTAGCTTTTCCCTACAAAAGACCTGGATAATAAGTGGTAAGTGTAATATCTACATGAGAAAATGGTTAACATGATGCAATGGAGAATTATGGTTATCCACTGTGTTCAGATCCTTTACTGAAATAAAAGTACAAATACCACACTGTGAAAATACTCCATTACAAGTAAAAGTCCTGCAAGTACAACAATGTAAGTATGTATGTAAATATGTGTATATATGTCAAGTACGAAACCTGAAAGTATTCAATGCGCAGTAAAATGGTCCCTGTAAGTCTTTTACAATATTAAATGTTGTTTTTGGACTCATATTACTCCTACAGTAGGGCTGCACAATTAATCGCAATTGCAAGAAAATTGCAATATGGCCAAGTGCAGTATCCAAATTGGAATTTTTTTGAAAAAGATAAATTGTATGAGAAAAAAAGTTTGTTTGGTACAGACCTCGATAAGTATCACATCATCATGATTTTAATAGCTTTTTTTGTTTGTTTTTTCAGTAGACATGAAAATTGTACTGCAAAACTGATCATTTCCACTCATTGTATCACATATTGCAATCACAGTGTCAGTGAAAATAACTGCAATATGACTTTTTTTTTTTTTAACCAAATCATGCAGCCCTACCCTCCATCATGCAAAATATATGATACAAAATTAAACAGGCTACCATGATATTTTTAAACAAATATCTCTATCGATATTGCATAAATATTGTAGGGAAGACAATTGATGCCTTCCCAAAACATTAAAACAAAGAGGTAAATAATAATCACTAATGCGGGCAAATAATAGAGCAGCTAAAGCAGGTAATTTTAGAAAATTACATCACTTAACTGTTAAGCAGCCTTTAAAATCAGGAAAAAACAACACTAATGCAATATCACAATATACTGATGTCCAATATATCTCATATCACAATACTGAAATCATACTGATATAAAGACCAGCCCCAATTTTCAAGACTAAATGATTAATTGATTTAGTGTGAAAATAATCGGCAGGTTAATCACTAATGAAAATAATCAGTAGTTGCAGCCCTTGATGCAAGCACATCAGTGGTAGAATATAATGCGGTACATTTGTTTAACCAGCTGTATGTGAGTACAGATTACCTCTCTGCTGGAGGTACTTGTACTTAAAGTATTGTACTTTTTACCTCACTACTCACCTCACTTATCTGAGTTTTAGCTACTAGGTGCCTTACAAATTCAGAATTTTTGCACTCAGAACATATAAAGAGCTTTTAAATATATGTTGTTAAAAATATACCCATTAGACCTTTTTCATAGCAGCTAGTTTGGCATGAAATAGTGTAAACACAAGAATTACCAATGATAAGTAAGGTTCCTCCATTCAGGTCAACAAAGCCAGGTTGCTTTTTGTGCATGTTGGCTCACTGGAAAGATTGTGCTACACTAAATGGAACAGAACCTTAGTTGTCATAATTATCGAAGAATTAATTGGTGTCTGTCTTTACTTTCCTATTTCATGTCAGTATGGTTGCCATTGAAAAAATCTCTTAGTCAGCCGACCAATTATTAATGGGCAACTTTTTTTTGTCGTGAAAAACATTTAATCGGTCCAAGTTAAACATAAAGATATCCTGCCTTTCCTTATAATTGTGATTTATTTTTAAGATTTCTGAATTTTGTACTGTTGCAAAAACAAACATTCTGAAAGTGTCTCCTTGGGGTCTGGAGAAAATAATCAGCAGATTAATCCATAATAAAAATAATGATTAGTTGCAGTCTTATACAGAATTGTTCAAGATGAGCTCCACCTCAATCACCTACAACAGTACAATCATGTTTTTTTATAAATGCTCGAGTAATAATAATCTAATGGTATATATAACAGTTTAAAAGTCACAGGGGACATTTTCTACATTGAGGACTTTTACTTTTAATGCTTTAATTCCATTTTCCTGATTATACTTCCATACTTTTACTTAACCAACATTTTCAATGCAGGGCTTACTTGTAACAGAGAATTTATACAGTGTGGTATTAGTACTTTTGCTAAAGTGAAGGATCTGGATACTTCCTCCACCACTGAATATGGTGACTATAAAAGTTAGATTAGAGCAGCAGATTAGAACTAGATTGATAACATGTAGCATAACTGTACTTCATGCCATCATTTAAACCATTTTCTCATGCAGAGATGACTAACAGTTCTTTTGTGGGAAAAGTTGAAAAAGCACTCCACACTGTGTTGTTTGTTATTCATTTGAATAAATTTATTCATAGCCTTCAAGCCAAATGACAGTGTTTTTTCTAAGAAGGCTTTCTTTCTTCCTCTTTTTTACTGGGGGCCTTAAGCCTACATTACAGCACAGAAATAGTGGAAGGAGTGAAAGTTGTGCCAAGCACTGGCTGGCTGGAAGCTTCCTGTTTTGTGGAGTATTGGCAGACTCAGAGCCACAGCTCTGGTGCCTTGTTACCAGAGGGCCTCTTTTGGCACATAGTTTTATAGGTGGTCACAAATGTAGGGTCTAACTTACACTATTTGGCAGTGATTGAAAGTAACTCATCATAGCTTAAGGTCTCCAGAGGCTGAAGCTGGAGTATAACATTGTTGTACTGATCCACAACATGTAGCCTACAACTTTTTATAACTCAAAGAGGGCTGTCCCAAGTTAAAATAAAATCCTCTTTGAAGATGTTTTAACCCTACAATTACAGGCCTGTGCTGATGAGATAATAATATAGCTTAGTAAAGCATCAGACCTCATTCATAATGTAGGTTCGTCTTGCCTACGTTTTCTTTTTCAGCTGGAGAATATTATGTGCACTCCCTAATTTTTCTTGCCTGTAAATGTTTTGAAGCTAAATTACATCACAGGATAGTCAAATCCTCACTGCAGCTCTTTGAGGTTAAACAGGCTTTGCTATTAAATGGGCTGGATCTGAGTTTGTGTCTTTTTATAGTCTCCTCAAAACAAGGTAGGCTAGTAGTTGTTAATTTTTGACTCACTGCACAGTTTACAGACTGCATATGAGCTATGGCCACACACGCAGATCTGATGGCACTTGCAGAGAGATGAATCGTCTCTCTGGATGTCTTTTTGTTTATGTCACACCATTATTCAAGAGCCTGCTGATAACAAGTAAATTTTTTATGTTTATCCAGTTAAGAGATTTATTTTAGACTGACTTTATTGGAAAATATACAAACTTTTTTTTACCTGGCTCAGTCTGCCTTTACAAAAATAAGAGTGGATTTTGATGTTGTTGTGTTGATAAAACATCTAAAGGACCAACAACACAAAAAGGTCAAGGTGTGTGCTAATACTAGCAGCCGAAAACAGCAACAGCAGTTAGTTACATTTAGAAAGTGAGGAACAGCTGGTGAAAATAAAACATCATTCTCATTGTACAAACTGTAGTGGCATTATTAAACAAGTCTTCTTCCATGGATTCCACCATGATGCATTGCCATGTTTCTATAATAGGCCAGAACAGACCAACAAAACAGTGACTCTAGATACAGACTTTTGCAGGATCAATACATTGATTCTCACAAGTCACTCATTTGTTATCCTTTGGTATTCCTTTAAAAAGTTGATAATAATATTATATTAGTACAGAATGTGTGTGGCTGTGTCACTTCCATGTTTTCAGTACTTCTGTATAATGTTTGTGCCAATAAACAGCCCTGACATTATTATTTAGCGAGCCCATGTCACATGCCCGTGAAAACCTATGAGACATGAGAACTGATTAACAGCCATGCAGTCACACACTCTCACATGGCAGAAAGGACACGTAGAGTGGTGTCGGGCTACTTTTCACATGTAGATAAAAATACAGTAACATGCACTATTTGTGACAAGAAAGTGCTACACAACAGAAACAGAAGTAAGTTCCTCAAATATTTAAAAACTCATCCTGAAAGTTATGAGGAGGAATTTTTTTTGTCATTTTTATTATAGCATTTCTGTGAAATGGACTATTTTTATTTCATAGCGCAAACATTTTTATTCAGTTGTATCAGGGTCGCAAATTGTGAACACTTTCCTTAACTGCTTATTGGTAACATTAACAATCAAT